>JBBPBX010043655.1:0-17242 GCA_038048925.1 Garcialebias charrua
GATGGATGCATGGATGGTTGGATAAAGCGTGGACCTCAGTCAGTAAAGAATCCATCTGTCTGGGTTCAGCAAGGCAGGATGTTTGATGGATGGATGTTTGATGATGGATAGATGGATGTTTGATGGATGGATGGGTGGATGTATGGATAAAGCGTGGACCTCAGTCAGTAAAGAATCCATCTGTCTGGTTCAGGAAGGCAGGATGTTTGATGGATGGATGGATGTATGGATGTTTTATGGATGGATGGATGCATGGATGGATGGATAAAGCGTGGACCTCAGTCAGTAAAGAATCCATATGTCTGTTTTCAAGAAGGCAGGATGTTTGATGGATGGATGGATGATGTTTGATAGATGGATGCATGGATGGATGGATGGATGGATGGATGGATGGATGCATGGATGGATGGATAAAGCGTGGACCTCAGTCAGTAAAGAATCTATCCGTCTGGGTTCAGCAAGGCTGGATGTTTGATGGATGGATGGATGTTTGATAGATGGATGGATGGATGTATGTATGGATGGATAAAGCATGAACCTCAGTCAGTAAAGAATCCATCTGTCTGGGTTCAGGAAGACAGGATGTTTGATAGATGGATGGATAGATGGATGGATGTTTGATGGATGGATGATGGATGGATGTTTGATGGATGGATGTTTGATGGATGATGTGTGGATGTTTGGATGGATGTTTGATGGATGATGTGTGGATGTTTGATGGATGGATAACGTGGACATCAGTCAGTAAAGTAATTTTTATAAAGCAGTTTTTTTCCCGTTTTTTCCCCTTTTATAGATGGCCTCCCTTCTCACCTTACAGCCATCCTCTTCACACCATTATGAATTTTTAAATAGGATAGAAAGAAAGGAAAGAAGGAAAGTAAGACCACAAAATATAATAAACATACACAAAGAGAGCACAAGGCAAATACACCCGACTGCTGTCTGTAAACCTGCAAAGAACATGACAGAACACAGCAACAAAATACACATGTATAAAAGACTTAGAACATTCATGGCTTTGCAGTAGTTTTTTATAAATATATATACCTATACTATACATACATACATATACATGCATATGCAGTCATATACATATCTACATACTATATCTCATATACATCCCTGCATCTATTTGTGTGTGGTTGTGAGCATGCATAAGTGTATAAGGCTTCTCCAATATAACATTCAATAGTGACTGTGAAGCATCAGAGACTCGACCCCCAAGACCTGAGGCAGACAAAGGGGGGACCAGAGCCCAAGACCCCAAGAAGGACCCTGAGTGCGGAGCCCTCCGGGCCACCCAAACAGGACGAACCACTCACCCACCCCCCAGATCCGACCGTAGGGGAGAACCGGAAGAGCCCCACCAACAACTACACACAAAGACACCCCGGTGCCAACAGCGACATACTCATAGAACCCCGCCAGAACCCACGCCTCCACGCTCTGGTCCCCCCTTTGTCTGCCTCAGGTCTTGGGGGTCGAGTCTCTGATGCTTCGCGGCCACTACACCGACGTAGCCCCAGGTCTAGGTACCAAGGCCCGGGCACAGAGGACGCACACCCCTCAGACCCAGGCCCAACAGGACCAGAGGACCCGAGCCCCACCAGGCAGCCACCAGGCCAAGCCGACACAGGCCCAAGCGCCCAGCCCCTGACACCGAGGGCACCAAGCGCACCGGCAGGCAAAGGCACACCCCACTAGGGGGCCATGTGGCAGGAGCGCAACACCAAGCAGCCCCAGCTGTATCAAAGATGGGGCAGTCTAAGTCCCGGCCTGACAAATAGTCATTCATACACAGACACAATCACACCGACCCACCCTCATCCTCACCCTCACTCACTCAAAGACATACAATAACAACACATTCCATTCATACTCCCGATACACACTCTATACCCCCCAGATCCAAGACATGTACCTGCCCCCTACATGGGGCAGCCCACACCCAAATCCAAGAGGTAGGCCCATTCATTCTGGGGCGGAGAGGAGCCCACATCCAAGATCCGGCCCAACCCGCGCCCAGCCGACAGGACATGACAGGATATGACAGGACACCCGAGTCCATACAGCCCCAGGGAGAGCACAGCGCCAGCCCCGCCCACGGCAAACCCCCAGGCCCTGAACCCCCACATAGTCCAGGACAACACCCGACAGCCTGCCTTTCCAACAGACCCCACCCTCGGAATGGCAGCCAGGGAAACAGGGGGTAACAAGAGAAAAAAAAAAAAACACAAGACTGCGACACACACACAACCGCCCCCAGATGTGCTGTTGAAGTGTGTTGTTGTAAAGTGCAATTAAAAAAGGGAAAGAGAACGATCAAAAGCTGGTATAATGCCAGTTTCCCTTCCACCCCAACTCTATCCAAACACTTACTGTCTAATTCTAAATGCATCATTGGAAGTGAGCACAGGCACAGGGGGCGAGAGTGTCATCCCGCCACCCATAGTCATAGTGCCCACCTCAAGTTCCTATATGTGAATGTCATGAGGATGTTATGAGTGAATGTCTAAGGTGTATAATAAAATTGAGTCCCAGGTGGCTCTGTCAACAGAGATGTAAAATTGTTGCAGCACACCCGAGCCCCAAAATCCCTACATGTATGAAATTTAAAAATGAAGAGGGTGGAGGTGCGCGGTGAGGGATGGGGAGAAAAATAACTGCAGGATCAAATGCTCCCGTAGGGAGTTAGAGAGTTAGAGTCAGAGAGTCTTTATTGTCATTTGCACCGCATGTGGTACATGTGATGAAAACGAGATTATGTACACGGGGTCCCAGTTACATCCAACAACAAATGCAAGAGAAAAACAGTAATAACATCTAGAATTAACTAAGAAAAACATCAACTAGTAATACACTAAGCCTAATATAGTGGGAATAAACAGCAGCACGAACATGAGTTTGTATGAGCAGATGGTCACAGATGAACACAGATGAACACAGCAACAAGAAAACAGATCAGCATCAGCACAATGTGATATTTTGCAGTGTTTATTTTTTATTTTATTTTTATTTATTCATGAGTCTAACAGCCTCAGGGTAGAAGCTGTTCCTCAGTCTAGTGGTTCTACACTTGATGCTCCTCAACCTCCGTCCTGAGGGGAGTGGGGCAAATAGTGAGTGTGCTGGATGAGTGAGGTCTTTCATGATGCAGGTGGCTCTTTTCCTGCATCTAGAGGTGTTAGCTCCCCCGCTGACCCAACAGGCCCCCCCAGTTCCCCAGGCTCCACCCAAGGAGCGAGGCCAAGACACCTCTCCGACTGCCAGGCCCATTGAGCTTCACACCAGAGAGGGACAGGGCCACAAGGGCCGCCAGTAGTAGGACCAACAGCCCACACACCCCAGGGCCGCCAAGACCCCCACGAATCGCAGTCAACCCTTATTATCTGAAGGATATTCTCATTCCATACTCATCCACCCGTTCGCTGCGGTCACAGAACAGCAATCTCCTTCACATTCCGAGAACCAAATTAAGGACCATGGGAGACCGGGCTTTCAGTGTGGCTGCCCCCCGCCTGTGGAACTCTCTTCCTGACTGTCTAAGAGCCCCACAGTCTGTGGTTGACTTTAAGAGCGACTTGAAGACCTTTCTTTTCGACCAAGCATACTCTACCTCCTCATGATTCTACTTTTGATCTTAGCTGATATTGTTATTGATTTTAATTGTTTTATTATTTGTTTTATTGTCATTTAATTCTGTTGCTCCTTGTAGCACTTTGAGATTTTCATTAATGAAAAGTGCGTTATAAATTGAATTCATTATTATTATTATTATTAACCCACCACCCAAGAGGATGCCAAATCCCACATGGATGACCGGTCAAGAGCGCCCGCCCAACCGCCGATAGAGCCAGGAAGCACGGGAGCGGGCCCCCACCGTAGAAAGGGGCCAGCCGGCCGGCAACGCATCGTCCCAGGCTATCATCAAGGACATCCACCCAGGGCCGGCCCAAGCCTCTTTGGGGCCCTAAGCGAAATTTGGATGGGGGCCCTCTGTTTCTACTAATAATGTGAATTACTGCAATCAACGGTCAGGTGGTTTTATCATTCTCCCACCTGATAAAACGTATTGCAACTCTGACAGTCCTTTTTAATGTATATATGTAATTTATTGCAGGGGTGCCAAACATTTTAATTTTGGACCACATCAAGTTCATGAATGTCCTCAGAAGGCCAGACATGACATAATATATTGATAAAACTGCCTATGAATAAACTGGTAAAAATTGTTTATTTTAGTCACATAAATTATCATGCTCAACAGTCCACAACATATTGCCAACTCAAGGATAGCTAGTAAGCTGTTAATATATCAACATAGCCTGATGTAAAACATTTGGCTAGCAAATGTTATGTATTGTGAAGTTTTAATTATTGCTATCAAGCGTTAGCAAAAACGCTGTTTTGAGCCCCCCAAAAAAAGTAGTGCCAATCAACTCACATAAAATTAAAACTCAGTTATTAACAAGTACAAACACGGTAGTCCAGACTGTTCAATGTTGCTAGCTCTATTTATCCATTAGCAGCTGCACAAATATTTTTTGATAAAATAGATGTAGGGGAAACCGGGTAGGCTATGGTTGTAACATGGGGAGAGTTGTAACACCACCAGTTCCACCAATCAGGGATAAGATAGGAGTCACATGATCATTTCAGTGTTTACCCGCTCCTCCCCCCAATCCCATATTGTGATTGTCAAGGCTGGAAACAGGCACATGCAGATACTAAGGAGAAAAAACAGATTTTGAGGTAAGAAAGTAAACTTTTTGACCATGACTATATTTTGTTTAGTACTTATACTGTTGCAGGTAAAACCATATGAATTACATTAGATGAAAGTGTAATTTCTCAGGCAAAATGTGATGCATTTTCCCATGCTAATTTCAAACCACTATGCTGCTACAGCTAGCTAAACATGGCTGACAGGGCTGGGGTGGGTTGTAACACATATTTAGGCCTTATATGGCATTACTGTATATGACATTATATTATATATATATTGATTCTTTAGTTTGTAGCAGATCGCTGTAAATGAGTCCACGAGGCTCAATGAGATTTACCTGACTAAATAAAGGTTGAATGAAAATTATATTTAGGCATTATAGGCCTACATGTTAAGGAAGTTTGTGTGTGTGCATGTCTGTAAATTATTCTACTAGAACAAACAGTACATTTGAGTTATGGTCAGTCACAGAGAGAGAGAGATTGTTCTTGTATTGTTCTTTTAATTCAGCAAACCTCTTTTTGAAGCATATCACATGGTGTGGCCTCTGTTTTTCCTTCTTTTGTCTAATTGTTACAACTTACCCCAGCAGGTGTTACAACCTACCCCGGTAGCGGGGTAGGCAGTGGTGTAGTCTACGTGATACTCGGGTATATGGAGTATACCCACTAGAAAAAGCTTAAGAATTTCAGTATAACCACTTAAAAGTGCCCAATGATACATGACATCATTAGGCATGCATCACTGATATGTTAAACAACAGTTAAACACTTCTGTAACAATCTATCTGTATGCAGTGCTTTGCTTTGATACTGTTTTATAAATTCTATAACATGGTTTTAATACAAAGCCAACTGTTGTACTAAGTTTGTTGTTCATTTATTCAAATATAAACGTCCGATAAATTTGGAAATGTTCACTATAAAATCAAAATAAATTGATTATTACATTGTACTAACCTGTGTACTTTGGTTTCTAAGCACAGTATACCCACTACAAAAATGTAGACTACACCACTGGGGGTAGGTTGTAACAAAGGACCACCATATTTGACATGAACTCATGAGGTCTGTGATATTTTTTTCATTCATTCAATTCATTCATTCAACCTTTATTTATACAGGCTAGCCTCGTTGAGCCACGGGGACTCATTTACAAGAGGGACCTGTCTCACTCACACCCAGGGTCAATTTAGAGTTACCAATCAGCCTAACATGCATGTTTTTGGACTGTGGGAGGAAACCGGAGCACCCGGAGAAAACCCACGCATGCACGGAGAGAACATGCAAACTCCACCCAGAAAGGCCCCTGGACTGGGATTTGAACCGGGGACCTGCTCGCTGAGAGGCAGCAGCTCTACCAGTTGTGCCACCGTGCTGCCCATATTCTTGCAGAGGTTTGAATTGGTGCCATTTGTAGTAAACAAATGTGGGCATTTTGTATAAAAGTTTGAAAACTCTAGCTCAAAAATTCTGTGAGTTAAAGGTGCTGGAGCAAAAAGTGTTACAACCAATACCCGGGCTCCCCTACTTTTTACAAACATACCTTTATCTTGCCGTTTTTTCTCTTCTTCATCATCTTTTTTCCTCTTCCTTTTTCAGCCCCTGAAGGATATATGCCCTTTTTTGCGACATTATCTAGCGTTAGTTACGTGTCAGGTGCTTAATTAGCTTGTGTGCGTACTTCACATTGCGGCAAGGAGCGCTGGCTGAGAAACCTGTGAAACGTGCTCTACTGGGGCCCCACTGAGGGGGGTTCCCAACCACCGGTCATTTCTTTCTTTCCATAGAGTGATTTCTACATATTCAAATATACATACACACAAATATATGATATATATGTTATATATATCATTATGAAAATAAATATCTGAACTTTATGATGAAGTTGTGTGTAATAGAATAATATAATAAAAAATAAAAAAATTAAATAAAAATAAAAACCCACAAAACTCAGCTCCTCTTTGGGGGCCCCCTTGTGTGACCCTGGGGCCCCAAGCGGCTGCTTACTTCGCTTATGCCTTGGGCCGGCGCTGCATCCACCCAATCCCCACCCCAGAAGAAATACTATACCCACCCCTCATAGTAACAACTCTCAGAACACATAGCACATTAGACACCCAGGCTGGGTCAACCTGCCTCCTCTCATGGGGCACTGGTCACGCCCCCAGACACCCAACCACCCAGACCAGGAACGTGCAACCCACCAGTGAGCCGAGAGCTGCCCGCCCAGAGCCGGGCATCAGAGCGCAAGCCAGCCCAAAGCCCGGCAACCCACCCGCCAGAGCCCAAGATCCCCAAACCCCATCAGGCCCAAGCCCAGGGATGACACATCCTCAGAACCCCAAGCCCCCGGCGCCCACCCCGAACCCACCCCAGCATAGCCAGGCCAGGTGACCCATGACCGCCGCCACAGACCACCTGAGGGCCAGCAGTCACCAACAGACATCCCCCAGAACCACCCAGGTCCTCCCCAAGGTGAAAGCAGGCCCCCACTGCCCAGATACCCCCAATAGCCCAGCCCCCGACAACCCCACCGGCGTCCCAAACCCAGACACCCCCCATACCAGCCCCAATGCCCCACAAGGCCAGATCCCAGACCCCTCACCCCCACTATGTAACAGAGCCGAACAAAGAATGCCAGAGAGATTGATCCGATGTGTCGGCAGATGCTGTTTCAAGACTAATATGATCTAACAGCATTAATCAGTATAAAAATCTTCTAAGATTATTTTTATTTTTCCATTTCAGGAGTATAGTTTTCTTTGCTATGCATAAGGCAGTGAAAATCATGCGGGATGTATTATTTTTTAGTGTAACATCCTCAAAGATACCCAATAAGCAAACAGTTGGAGAGAGTGGAATATTACATTTCAGACATTTAGACAAGTCTTCACAAATCTGGACCCAAAACCTCTGAATGGGTGGCCAAAACCAGAGTGCATGGATATAATCATCAGGTATATTGCCTGTGCACTGTGAGCAGTTAGATGATGTAAATCCTATCTTTAAACATTCGCTGACCTGTATAATGTACTCTATAGATAACTTTATACTGTATTAATTGTAAATTGGAGATTCTAGTCATTTTAAATGTTTTTAAACATATTTGAGACCAGGTGTTTTGGTCAAAGTTGACTGATAAATCTGTCTCCCAGTTTGCAATAGGTAGCGTTATGGAGTCATCAATTCTAGACAATTTCTTTTACAGTATATTTTAAATAATAATTTGTGGGGTTTAAGATTAATGAACTCTTAACACACATATTGGTGTCTCTAACAATGTTTTATTATATATTATTAAATTAAATTAAATTAAATTTGTTCATTTTTTTACAAAAGAAATACAATACAAGATACAATACAATATTATAATAACTCTCACCATGACACAGAGCCGGGAAGCCGCACGACTCAGATGAAAATCAGACATCAACACAGACTGGACACCTGGATCAAGGCTCACAGTAGACTTCGATGTTTATCTGAGCGCTCTCCATTTTTATGCCTTGTGGTGTGTGTGTGTGTGTGTGTGTGTGTGTGTGTGTGCGCGCGCGTGCGTGCGTGTGTGTGGCTTCACTCAACTTCAAGCAAAACACGTTTTTAAGAGCAAGACAGTGCCTTGCACGGCTGAGGGAAAACATGTCTATTTGACCAGTGTGTTGGATCCTTTACCAAGAAGGGCTACAAGGTCATGTATGAATAAACAGGCCCTGTTTCTCACACACTCCTAGTGCCTGATAAAACATAATTGCAAAAACCAAGTTGCAAAACACAGTTTAATATGGTCAGCTTGACTGTAAAAATTGATTAAAGCATTAACTCTTAGCATAAAAATTGAAAACATTAGTCAGAAAACTGAAGCAAACATGAGGGAGACCATATATTGTGTCTTTAAACACATATAGTGCCACCAGATGTAACTAAAGGATTTTAACAGGGGTCAGTATTAAGCTGACCTCTTTATCCTTAATTAATATACTTATTCAGATTGAATAGTAATTTCACGGATTCTTTTCTTTTTCAGTTTACCCAATATTTCTGTGATCTTTATGATGGATAAATAAATAAAGCCATAGAGTGACAATGGACACGTTAACTTAGTTGGTATGCCAAAGACACTACCATTTATTTAAAATAAATCACTAAATTAACACCATTACACTTGATTGACATGATTTCACTTTCTTTCAATTTAATACGTCAGCACACTTGAATTACAACACAACAGACCTAAATACAGGGTGTTAAACATATTTAGTCTGAGGGCTCTATGACTTAATTAGTTTCCAGCTTAGAATTTGAGGGAAAAGAATAGGAGGAAGATGGTTTAAAGGAAATTATCGTGAGCATGTTACCAAAAGTGACACTTTTCATCCGACTTCTGCTAAAATCCAGGTACGTTTGTAAACAGCTCTTTACCTTTTGACGACAGCCCGGTAAGAGAGAAGACCTTGTAGCTTTTCAGATGCACGGGTCCTTGTGGGAACCAGTACCTCCGAGCAGGTTATTCGTTTACGTTTTCAACGTCTCCTGGGTTCCGTATCGACCATCAGAAAATGCGTCAGCTTAGATAGATAGATAGATAGATAGATATATACTTTATTGTCCCCAAGGGGAAATTTGTCTTGGACATCGTACGCCAAACAACACTTCTGCCAACAATACAGTCACATGAACACAATACAAATTTAAAAGCATATAAAATAAAAACCTATTGCTCAGTTAAAAACACATTGCTTTTAAAAACACACATTGCTCAATAAGACTATTCAATGCTCAATAAAAACACATATTGCACATTCCCACATACATCCAGCAGTAAATGAAACAACAATCAGACCAGAGCATCAGCAGCATCATGGAAAACTTACTATATACCTACTTTATTTAACAATCTGATCGATGTGGGGATAAAAGAATTTTTAAATCGGTTAAGTCTAAAAGCAGGGACTCTAAACCGTTTGCCAGATGGTAACAGTTCGTATTGTGAGTTCAGGATGTGAGCGGGGTCAGACAGTACCCTCCGTGCTAGTCTGAGGACAGACTCATCATAGATAGACTGCAGGGAGAAGTTATCAGTTCTTCCTATCACCTTCATTGCAGTTTGTACCATACGATGAAGTTTAGATTTAAGTTGCACAGAAAGATTGCCATACCACGCTGACATCCCAAACCTAATGATGCTTTCCAATACGGCCTGATAGAATAAAAACATGAGCTTCTTGTTAACCCCAAAGACTCTGAGTCTGCGTAGAAAGTACAGTCTTTGCTGTAGACGGGAGCAGCTACAGCAGCTACAGGCCTGTAGCTTCAGGCCTCTGACTTCAAGATAACTATTCCATGAAGGAATAAACAAAGTTTTGAGCTTACGTTCGTTCGAAGTGGACTCATAACAGCCTGTTATTAGTCCTTAGCTGGACGACATGCCCTTAGCGTGTGGCCAAACGTCCATCCAGCTCTTTGGGAAAGTTCACATCTCTTTTTGAAGTTCCCAGCAAACTCTGAAGCGTTTCAGCAAAACTTAGAACTTAAAAGAAGATCATGAGAGGAGATGAAACTTGTGTCTTTTTCATTGGTCCACGGACCAGTCGAGCAGTTCACTTGTGTTATCACGACCCAAGGTTACAGCCAGCAACAGAGGAAAATGTTTAGAAAGAGACAGAGAAAGCTGGAGCCCTGCTCATGAAAAACAACGGATTAACTGTCTTCTGACTTTCTAAACAAAACCGTCGGGTCTATGTGACCCGAGACTTCAACTTTAACACAGCAGTGAACACAGTTTAACTCTTACAGAATAGCATAGCTTAAAAGCACACATCATGAAAATGACAAAAGTTATTCTTTTGATCACATCAGCCTAAAATCAAAGTTAGAAATAGTCTCTTTTAGTGACTATGTTCTCAGATTAAAAACTAATGGAATAAATTGTAGTAAATGTCTTGCTTTACTGAGAGGTCAGTAAAGGTCATCTCTGGAACAGTTCAAAAAGTACACAGGTGTATCAAAGTGGACACGGTCATGCCCACTACATCTCCCCCCTTTTGGAAGCCATCGCCAGTCCTTGGGGATGGGGTCCAACACGAAAGGAAACCTTGAACTGTCTCTGATCTTGAAGTAATCCAGCAAGTGGAAAAGAAAAATCAAAATTATAATCCCATAAAGTTTTTGGAACTTCCATACTGTTCGGAGGTAATCCCATTGCGAAAAGCTTTAAATCCCTTGGAAAACTGAGTCTGTTAACCCTTGGAAAACAAAGTCTTATAATCCACAGCGGTAATTCCACAGCAGTAATTCCACAACGATTAGTTTTGTTGATTGATCAGCAACAATTGTTTTCATAATCAGCATGTAGAGGGGATCCCTCGATTGACGCAGAGGAGGCGACCCTTGGATGAAGGTTGAAGACCAAGCGTTGGAGCTGCAGGTCCCCACATCGAAGGTTGTTGGCTGGTTGGTTTCCAGTCAGTGCCACTCTGGTTCTATGTGTCATGCAATTATGTGGTTTTTTAGGTGGGCTTATGATTGGGATTTTACATTAAGCCTTACCTATATGCACCTGGTATGTAAGCTATCATGGTTTAGATCAGCTACAATTACCAATTAAGGGGTGGATCAATTCTGTAAAATTAGATATAGGGATCTGTACCTATAAAATTTTGGAGGGCTTCTGTAACGAAGGCCTCTAATTCCAAACTATTCCTCCATTCATTACTTAGTTTAGGTTAAACTAAAATAGAAAAATGAAATATAGTTTGATCTAAATGTCTGTTGTCTTTTAGACGAACGACGTAGGATTTGGTATTCCTAATAAATTTTGAAGTCTATGGCGAGACTCATCAAAATGAATAGATAATCTAGAATAGAAACGATCGAATCGGTTCAATTTAGAAATTGTGAGACCAGTGTAGTTTATGGTACCTTGAGTAGCTTTAAACTACATTGACTCTTCGACGATTGAGATTTAACAAAACGAACTGCATGTTGGCATAGTTAAATCCATATCATTCATTAACCAATGTTAATACAAAACCTTTTTGGCTGGGAGTGTTCAGAACCAAAACAATATCTCAACTAATGACAACAGTAATGACTAAACAACAAGGAAACAACGTTTCACTGCTTCGACACACTCCTGTCGTCAGATTCCAAAGTGCAACACACAAGAAAAACAGGTCTCAACTTTATGACCGAGGTCAAATTAAATCTCGTGGATTTAAACGGTTGTTAAGGTTAGTTTTTTGTTGTGGGTTTTAGGCTTAGCGTTTCTAAGTTCAAATTGGACAATGCGACTTATAGGGTGGGAAATATGGTAGTTTAAACCTGATTAGTTTATTTACTAACTTGTGTTTGGACGACCTTATTATCCCATGAAGTCGGTGAGTTTGTGAGATCTTTGTCTTTTGTGGAGTCATTGAACGCCTTGTAAGGTTTGATCTGATTTCGATGTACCCATTTAGCAATTGGCTCTTTGCGGCCTTTGCTGATTTTGATTTCGTAGACGACTGAGGACACTTTGTCTGTTATCAGATGAGGTCCAGTCCACCTGGGCATTAGTTTGCGGGCGAGAGTTCCGGTCTCGGACCCTCCTTTCCCGGTTGCTGGGGCGAACGTATAGTACCAGACTCTGTCTCCCACTTGGAGTTCATTGTGAGAGGCCTTTTGGTCATAGTACGCCTTACGTCCTTCAGCAGATTTTTCCAGGTTTTTCTGGGCGAAAGCAAAAGTGTTTCTGAGGTGTACATTCAAATCTTTCATGTATTGTTGTGTAGTGTAGGCTGTCGCCATGGCGGCGTCGCCTGGTTGGTACAACAGGTGTAGAGGGAGAGTCATTTGTCGACCGGTCATCATCTCGAAGGGAGAGATGCCAGTTGATGTGTGTGGAGTGGCTCTTATGGCCATGAGGACCAGAGGGAGTTTCACGTCCCAGTCCTTGTGGTTTGCAGCCACGTATTTCTTCAAAATACTCACCACAGTTCTGTTTGCTCTCTCTACTTGGCCTGAAGCCTGTGGGTGGTAGCCGACATGAAAGTTGGCCTTGACGCCTAGCGTCTTCCACAGTTCTTTCATCACTTCACCTGTGAAGTGTGTACCTTGGTCTGAGTTCACCCGAAGGGGAAGTCCAAACCTTGAGAATATATGATTCATTAACAACATAGCAGTGGTTTGTGCTGTGTCGTTAGGAGCTGGTAGGCATTCTACCCATTTGGTGAATGCACAGGTTACCGTGAGAAAATATTTATTTCCTCTAGAGCTCTTAGTGAGTGGTCCAACCCAGTCGATCTGGAGGTCAGACCATGGGAATGCAATGCCTCTGCTTTGCAGTGGTGCTCTGTGAAGTGGTCTGGTTGGCTGAAACTGGCCACAGACCACGCACCCTTCAATGTAGTCCTTGACATCCTTTTTCATTCCAGGCCAATAGGCAATTTGTTTTAATGCCGTCAGCGTGGCTTTATCTCCTTTGTGTCCTGCGGACGGGAGATCATGGGCATGAACTAACATCACCCCCCTTTGGTCATGGGGAACCACGAACACAGGTGAGGACGTTGGTCCATGAGCGAAAGTTAGGATGCCTTTGATTAGTTTTAGCTGTTTGCGCAGCTGATAAAGGACTTTAAGGTCTGGATCGGAATCCAGTTCGTCTTTAGACGGAGTGTTTTTCTCTGGATCAGTCAGGTACAGTATCATGGAGTTGATAGCAGGATCCGACTTCTGTAGTTGGATGATGTCTGGGTCAGTCAGTGCAGGTCGTACAGAGACTGCGTTGTCAGCAGGTCTGGCTGCGGCCTGTGCACGTGTGACTGCCATTACCCTGACTGTAGGTTGTATTGACAGAGTCTTGATTAACCAGGAGGGGTCGAAGGACCATAGAGGACCTTCGTCGGCTCCTTCTTTGGCTAAGGAATCTGCAATGTCATTGTAGTGCTTGTCATCGCCTGGGACTCTAGAATGTCCTGGAACTTTCTTCCAGTAGATCTGTAAGTCGTGTGATGTCACCAAGTGATCACACGCTATGAAAAGCTCTTTGTGTTTGACCACTTTTCTGTCGCTTGTTAGGAAACCGTTCTGTTTCCACACAGCGAGGTGACAAGCGAAACTCAAACGAGCATAGTTAGAGTCAGTGCAGATGACTAGCGTCTTGATGGAGCGTTCTACTACCATCTGGAGAGCTATTAGGATTCCTGCAATCTCAGCGTACTGAGAAGTCTGAGATCCTAATTTGTAGCTGAAAGTTATCTGTTCTTGGTCTTGGAGGAGAACTCCTCCAACACCTGCCCTACAGATTTTGTCGCGGAGGAATGAAGATCCATCCACGTACAATGTTGTCATATCTTTGCAGATATTGTCATCAAAGAAGTGGTGATTCGGGTCTTCAGTTACTGGGGGTTTTACCTCAACCGGCGGCTGGGTGGCTGGTACATCTTGTGTACACTTCTGGCAGATTGCCAAGTCCGTCCCCAGATGAGACTTCTTGTTTTGACCATAACGTATGTCTAGGTTAAAACTTTGAAGCGCCATGAGCCACGTTGCAACACGTGAGTTTGTCACCACACCATCTCTGATGCGTTCACTGTTAAGAAAAGTCACTGGCTGGTGTTGTGTTTCCACAATGATTTTCTGTCCACCAATGTAGCTGGAGAAATGTTTAACTGCCCACACTGTGGTCAGTAAAGCTTTCTCACAGTCTGAGAATCTCAACTCGGGGCCTGCCATCGTTTTGCTGGCGTAGGCTACTACACGTTTGTCTCTGTCGTGTATCTGGTACAGACCTGCACTTATGCAATGAGCTGAGAAGCCCACTTCCAAGTAAAACTCTTTGTTGTAGTCTGGGTAGACTAAACAAGGGGCTGACTTGATCCTGTTTATAAGAGCGTCCATTGCCTGTTGCTGTTTGTCAGTCCAAACAAATGGTACGTCTTTTTTAAGGAGTTCAGTCAGTGGTTTCGCAAGGTCCGCATAGTTTTCGATGAATTGGTTCGAGTAGTTACACACGCCCAGAAAACTTTGTAGTTCTTTGAGATTGGTGGGGACTTTGAGATTGTCGAGGCCTTGGGTGCGAGTCAGCTGTGGTTGTACTCCGTCAGGACCTACAAGTAGGCCAACGTAGTCCACTTTGGTTCTGCACCATTGGCATTTTGACAGTGATATCTTAGCACCAGCAGTTGTTAGTTGATTCAGAACGTGGTCGATCTCAGCCAAATGTGAGTCCAGTGTTGGCTGCCTCAAAAGGACATCGTCCACGTAAATCAGTGTCCCACGCTCGTGGGCGTCTGGACATGCTTTGTTCAAGAAGATGTTGAACTCTGCAGGTGAGTTAGCGTAGCCAAAGGGACACCTGTTAAAGGTGTATTGACGGCCACCAAAAGTGAAAGCTAGTTTGTACTGGTCCTCGGCGCGCACAGGGATGGTCCAAAAACCAGAGGCGACGTCGAGGGTCGAGAAGTACTTACCATTGGTGACCTTGGGCAGTTCCTGTTGGAGTTGCGTCATAGGCCATCTGGATAAGGGAACTTGTTTGTTTAGCTTTCGGTAGTCTATAGTGAGTCTCCACTTACCATTTGGTTTTAACACCGGCCATAAAGGCGCAGAGTAAGTGCTGTTACAGTATCGGATGATACCTTTTTCTAACAGGTCATTAATGATTTCTCTGATAGGTTGATGTGCTGCCAGAGGAATCTTGTACTGTCTGACAAATGCAGGGGGAGCATTAGGCGGGGTTGGGATGCTCACTGTGTGGAGCGTGGTCAACCCACAATCCATCGAGTCAGTTGAGAATGATTTCTCATATTTTAGAAGAACTTTGCGAAGTTTGTCCCTTTCTTCATCAGTTTTCAGGGCGTCGGCTTGGGCGACCACCTGGTCAATCTGTGAAGCAACTGAGAGGGGTTCTTGTTCTTTGGGGAGCTCCAGTGAGTCCCCTTCAGTGTCGTAAAACCTGTCAACAGGTAGTGCACTGTAAGTTTGAGGGCATAGACTGTCTCCTTTGTTGAAACCGAACCTGCGGACAGTGTCCTGGTCGGACTCAGTGGGGGAGAAAAGAGCTATGGCCTGTGTTGGTTTCGTGAACAAGACTTGCCCCGTGTGTTGATTTGGGATCAAGTTTTCTGGGAGTCCTCCCAGAAATGGAATGCTTAGCTCAAAATCATGAAAATCAGTAGAGATCAACCATCCTAGCTGTGTGTTTTTTGGGATCAGTACCTCTTCTGTGCTTGTGTTGCACACAGCAACAGTCGTGGTTCTGCAGTCGAGGGTCACTTGGCATGTGGCCTCCATGGACAGTCCTAAGTTGAAAAACATAGGAGATGGTTGAAAGTATGCCTGTTTTGTGCTAATAGCTTGTCCTTTCATGATGTGACACATCACTGGCTTGTTCATAACCTGAGGTGGTACCGCAGTGTTATGGCTGTTAGCAATCTGGCAGACCTCTGGAATGGTCTGTCCAGCCTTAAGGTTCTCTGTGGTTAGCACAGGAGAGTCCTTTGTGGCTGTGTCTAGTGACCACAGTACATTGTTGTTGATGTCCACTCGGACACCTAATCTTACCAAAATGTCGGAGCCTATGTAGGTTGCATGTGGTAAGTTCGGGACCACGAGGAATGGGTGATCCAGTTCTCGTTGGTTCCAGATTAGTTTCAGGTCAATGATCCCTTTTGCGGTCATTACCTGTTTATCGTTGGGGTCTAACGAAAAGCGGAAAGCCTTTTTGTTCATTTCTAGACCCAACTGTTTTTTAACCAAGGTTCCATAGAAAGCTTGGCTGATCGCTGATTTCTCCGTCCAAGGAGACAGAACAGCATCATCGGTGTGGGATCCTTGGATCTCAACACCTTTGACTACCTGTGGTAGGTAGTGTTCAGTGAGTGCTGACTGTTTCAGCTCGCAGAGGAGGCTCTCTTGTTGGGCCTTTTCTGCCTCACCTGTTGCTGAAGGTTCACTTACCGGGATTGTGCTCTCGTTGGAGGATCCCTTTGTGCCTTCCGCGGTACCTGCTGTTAGACAGTCAGTGTCACCTTGTGTAGGCATATCGATTGGCAGTGGTTGGCTCACTCTGGTCCACATTGTCTGATCGCCATAATCTATAATCGCGTCGAAGCGGTTTATAAAGTCTTGGCCGACCAAAAATGGGAATGAGTCAACGGCGGACACGTGTACCGGGTGGTATAGCGTCATTTCACCAATCTGCATATGAACCATGGCTATAGCTGTTAGGGTTGTTCTCGTCTCTGAGAGTCCCTGCAATACTACAGCACATTCTTTGAGGGGTATTTCCCTGTCAACACCGCTAGCGGCTATCCGTAGCTCCTTCAACAGTGTGGGAGACATAATGGTTATGTCAGCCCCACCATCCAGGAGGGCCTCTTCTGTGAGGACCCCTTCTAAAGTGATTGACAGGTAAGCCTTCTTAGCGGGCCCCTTCCTGATAATGTTACACAGGAACCTATCAGGTTTTTTCCGACGTTTGTTACGTCTACCATTGTCTGTGTGATTTTCATTCACCTGTACTGGTAGTGCA
>JBBPBX010043657.1:0-13745 GCA_038048925.1 Garcialebias charrua
AATATAATTTTGGGGGTTGTATATCTAATAATATATCTGCAGTTTCAGGCTGTGTTTTACCTGCTTTTAATGAGATATGAAATAGCTCCTTTTATTAAAAAAAAGTTTAATTTACTTAAATTTTAAGACAAAAGATGGATAAGATTAGGAATGAAATTATCAGAAAAGATTTATTTGAGAGTTTTTAAAGATCACTTTGCTCAGGTGCGTTCACACCTGCCTGCAGACATCACAGCTTCACTTCTTGTAGATGTCTGAAGCTTGTTTTTGTTTTTACAGGAGTTTAAGTCTCATTTAAAAGAAGTAAATTTCAGATTGTGGAGTTTTCTCAAAACTCTATCTTGGGCCCACTTTTGTTACAATACATTGATGGGGGTTTATAGAAAAAAGGAACTAATGATTGACTGATCTGTTCCTCTGCCTTGCAAATTAAATGTTATATAAAATAAACTACAGTTGATGGCAGCAATCTCATTAAAGCACAGATTAATTTAGGTTTCTTTCAGCATAAAAAAAAGTTTAATTTTAGGTGACCAGAACTTGTAGATGAGCTTGAAAGTTGTCTTCATATAATAATTTGTCTGTAAGAATATTTGGTTTCTATCTAAAAAAGCTAATTCTGGTCCTCTGGACATTCAAAAAACAAAAAAGTAGAATCGTTTCGTCTGAAAGACTTCCTCAGTCTGAGCTGCTGTATTCAGCTCAGTCTTATAAATAGCACCCTCTCACAGTGGATCAACCAGTTGCTGCTGACAGCTGAAACCAGCTGCTCACATGATCAAGGAGGACCATCAGCCTAACGATGGATTGTTAGCACCCTGATGGTTGTTTGCTATTCACAGAGGGCTGAGTGATACTAGCAATAACAGCATTGTAAGAGGGGGACAGTTGAACCCGGAGGCCTCCACCTCTGTTTAATGATGGACGGTTAACCAGATCACCTGTGTCGTTCCAAGATCTGAACACGGAAATGAGATGATCTTGTCTTTGCAGTTGCTGCTTTGCATCTGTGGTACAACTTACAAATTCACACAAGGATTGCCCAGATCTTATAAACTTTTAACCCACAGTTATATGAGGCAGAGTGGGGAGATAAAGCACACATACGATGTATACTCAAAGGAAAGTGCCAAGGACCAGGGAGGACAAAAGAAGGCCAGAAGAAGGGGATGCTGTTAATCAACTGAAGAATGATAAACGGGAGTTTAAAGTAAAAGAACAAAAGTGGCAAAGCATTGCATGTAGGAGTTGTGGTTTTGTCCCTGGTGTCGTGTTTATGTCTGCATTTCCCCTGATCCTCTGTTTCTCTTTATAGGGTTTGTGTTTCTTTAGTGTTTAGCCCCATCTTGTGTCGTGTTCATGTCTTGCATCATCTGTCTCTTTCTCTGGCATCTGTGATTACTCACAGGTGCCTTCACTTGGTCTAATTGATGTTTCCTGTATATAAATCTGTCTCTGTGTTCGTCCTTGTCCTGGTATTGTTATCTGTTCACATCTGTATTGTGAATCCCCGCCCACTGTTCATTCTATGTTTGTTTTGCTGCCCTGTCAGCTCGTTTTCTTCTGTTAATAAAGTCTTTATTTTATATCTATCTATCCTGAGGCCTTGCCTGCCTGCCTGCACCATTGGGTTCACCGGCACCAGCCAATTGTGTCATTACAAAGTGACCAACCACAAAGCAGAGAAGAGCTGAGGAAGACCAGTAACAAATATCCCACTCTTACTGCTGCTTTCCTTCTCTGGGATTGTATCTGTAAGAGCAGGAAGCGCTGCATCGGTGGGCATCTTGCTTCGCTCTCGTTCTCTTCCCGCTGACGAGGCTTCTGCAGCTCGTCGCTGCCTGTTCTTCTGGGCCTCCATGGCTTTCAGTTTCCGGGCATGCTTGTGACCTTTATAGTGGGCTTCCGCTTGGTTCTGTTGGAAAAATGAGAAACATTTAAAATACAGGTTAAAAGGAAGATGCAGAAAGGAATCAGTGCATTATCTGCTGAAAAGACTCAAGCCCACGTGCAATAAATGTTAAAATGCACGCCTGAATATTCCCCCCGTCTCGCAGGCATCCAGAGGCAGAAAGGAGGAGAGTCTGTTTCCACCTGATAACGGAGCTGGCACACTGGGAGGCCAGAGGTATAATTGCATGTGGAATATGCAACAAGGAAGAGGATTCCATCTCTACAACTACTCCGTTAATGTGCACTCTGAGAGTCAGCCTCTGCAAAACCCAGGCAGGTTTGGCAACACATACTAATGTTACACACATGTGAGCCCTTGTGAGCACACAAACACAAACGAGACCCAAAACACGTTCTGACTGACTGCACTCCAGAATAAAAAACATGCATTTCCTTATCCGTGGATCTTGATTCACCTTTACATTCTCATCCTTTTCTTGACCTCGTTCAATTTGTGAACAAAAGCTTTGTTGTTAGACTAAGCAAGGATGAAGAAGAAAAATCAATAAACAGATCACTCATTAAAAGCTACACCAGCCTCTGGGGATCAGCTCTCATCAGCTGCAAGGGAAGGAACATAATTATGGGTTTAAGAAGCAGAACAAGGACCAAAACATGGGAAAAAATCTATAAAATAACTTCTAACTACAGCGAACGTTGAGTAATGTTCACAGTTTCATATACTGTACTTAATTAAAGGCTAAATATTCCTTGAAGGAATGTACTGTATATCGCCAGCTGCCTTCCAGGCCAGAGATTTAAACTACACTCAGTTTATGATGAGAAGGATTAGCGTTAAAGCCATTTTGGTCAAAGCTTGAAAGTGACATGCGATCCTTCAACAGAACCTAACAAGAGTCCTGCATATAGCACACTATTGTCGACAAACTGTTATACCATTAGATAACAATGCAGCAAACTATAGCAATGGTTTGGACAAGCAAAGACCATGTATAACATGTGACCTTGATTTGTGACCTTGATCTCAGAGCTGTATATGCAATATTGTGCAACAAGCTGTCTATTGGGGGTACAAAAGTGTCTTCAGTTTTGTTAAATTATCTTGAGCAGATCAGAAGTCATGGCCCAGACAAGCAAAGACCACGTATAAACTCTGACCTTGATTTGTGACCTTAACTTTAGAGCTGTATTATTATGCAACAAGCTGTCTATTGGGGGTACAAAAGTGTCTTCAGTTTTGTTAAATTATCTTGATCAGATCAGAAGTCATGGCCCAGACAAGCAAAGACCACGTATAAACTCTGACCTTGATTTGTGACCTTAACTTTAGAGCTGTATTATTATGCAACAAGCTGTCTATTGGGGGTACAAAAGTGTCTTCAGTTTTGTTAAATTATCTTGAGCAGATCAGAAGTCATGGCCCAGACAAGCAAAGACCACGTATAAACTCTGACCTTGATTTGTGACCTTAACTTTAGAGCTGTATATGTAATATTATGCAACACGCTGTCTATTGGGGGTACAAAGGTGTCTTCAGTTTTGTTAAATTATAGACACGCAAAGACCATGTATAAACTCTGACCTTGATTTGTGACCTTAACTTTAGAGTTGTATATGCAATATTATGCAACAAGCTGTCTATTGGTGGTACAAAAGTGTTTCAAGTTTTGTTAAAATATCTTGAGTAGATCAGAAGTAATGGCCCAGACAAGCAAAGACCATGTATAAACTCTGACCTTGATTTGTGACCTTAAACTTTAGAGCTGTATATGTAATACAGTATTATGCAACAAGCTGTCTATTGGTGGTACAAAAGTGTTTCAAGTTTTATTAAATTATCTTGAGCAGATCAGAAGTCATGGTCCAGACAAGCAATGACCTTGTATAAACTCTGACCTTGATTTGTGACCTTGATCTTGGAGCTGGGGTCATAAAACAAAAACATGTATGCAACACTGTTTAGTGATGATGCATACATGTATTTTTTTTCTTTAATTATTTGGAGTAGATCAGAAGTCATGGGCGGGACAGGAGACAGTTAACGGATGTACAGAGACTATAGTGTAATACATCCACTTTTCACTGAACATATAAAAATAACTCCCAGCTACTACCACTCCACACTTGTGTTGGACAATGTTGATTATCTGTGGTGAACATCTTAAATTGACGCGACTCAATTTAAGGTGCGTTATGTGTAAATCCCTAATATTTTGTATGACACCAAACAATTTTTCTTTCACACATTTTAAAAATAGCACAACAACTACAGGCATGAAACACTTTGAATAAAACAACATGTCTGTGAAGGACTCCTCAGGGTGAAATTACGTGCAGAAATTAGATATGAGACAAGCAAAATACCCAAGATTTTGTTTCATGTGGTGCAAAAACCTAATTTCCGCGATTGTTTGAAAATTAACAAGTACTTTTATACATTTACAAATTTATTCATTTTAAAATACAACACAAAACAGTCCCATAAACGATAACATACAAAATATAAAATGAAAGGTAGCAGAAAGAAGAAAAAATCTTATTATATCTGCCCCTTTTTTTTCCCAATCAATTACCGTATTTTCCATCATATAAGTCGCACATTTTTGCCTAATTTGCATGCCATGTGACTTATAGGGGGAAGCAACATATTTATGGATTTTGTCCCATATTTTTAGACAAATTCTTTGGCTAAGATATGACCGTTTTTCATTTTGGCAAAAAAATGGTGCAGTACCACTTTCGGCCGCTAGGGTACACCGACCGTTCCCACCTCATGTGTCCGACGGCAGCCTCCTCTGGTCGGACTCACTCTGTCGCAGCCCGGCCTCCTGCTTTCTGGAGGTATGAACTACTGTTAGCTCAGTGTTTGTTAGCAAGATAAGTCAAGAACCACAGGACAGATTTTGATCAAACTTATAGAAACTAATCACTAGATGGACATTTACAACTGACTAGCTTTAGGAGAGGTTTGAGATAAAATTGGATGTTATATAACCGTAGATGGGTTAGCGTTAGCTCCGTGTTTTAATGGGTACTATTTTGCAAAATATCTCAAGAACCACAGGACAGATTTTGATCAAACTTACAGAAAGTAATCACTAGATGGACATTTACAAACTGTTAGCTGCAGGAGATGTTTAAGCTAAAATTCGATGTTTTATAACTGTAAATGTGTAGCAGTTAGCTCCGTGTTTTTAACGGGTACTATTTTGAAAAATAGCTCATGAACCACTTGGCAGATTTTGTTTAAACTTACAGAGCACTTTGAGATTTTCAGTAATGAAAAGTGCGTTATAAATTGAATTAATTATTATTATTATTATTAAAATAATTACTGGGTGGACATTTACAAACTGTTAGCTGTAGGAGATTTTTGAGATAAAATTCAATTTATTTATAATTTATTTTCGCAGCGCGCGCGACCATTTGGAAGACGTCAAAGTGAAACAATTTAAATCCAGCTGATTTGACCATTACGTGAATTTATTAAGGAACGGTTAAGCTCAGAAACACTTTTGCTGTAATGTCAGCTAACAAATATATATTTTTAAGTGTTTATCTTGCTAAATTTTAAAGAAAATGCTGCAGTCCCACCCGTGCGGGTGCTCGTAGCGAAACTACTTTTTAAATCTAGGGATGCACCGATCCACATTTCTCACTTCCGATCCGATACCGATACTTAAAGGACATGACCCACCGGGTTTTCAAATTGCATCGGTCGCCATTAATATTTAGTAGTTAATTAAATAATAAAACAGTAGCTTAATTACACATGGTTTCAACCACGTCAAGTTACAACCAATGCCAGTGCCGCAACGCAGGAAAAACCAGGAACACATACGTGGTTATGCCCACAGAGGGGGTTCATATGTTTTCTAAAGGCAAGCCACAATATGCAGCGCCTGACCGTGCACTGAATCAATTTACAAGGGGAAAGTTGCTCTGTTTGTCTGCAAGCAGAGGACCACAGCCTCCTTCTCTCAGCGTTAAAGGTATTGTGACATGATTTTGTAAATTTGAATATTTGTCAGAACATATATATCTTATATCATTGAGCTCTGGTCGTTTTTGCATAATAAATTATAAACATATTAAAATTTTATTCGAAATTATGCTAAATTTTTCTCTGGTATTTGCTGGGATACGCCCCTGAAATTCCGCGCATTTCCGCAATACGTCATCACCAGTCGTCGTCACCAGTCATCAACGTCACAACGGGCAGAAGGCAGAGCCTTGCCCGTTTATTAGGTGTGTTAACTGCTTGCCATACGGATTCATTTCCTGAAGGATCGCCTTTTATTTGTGTAACTTGAAAAATGCCGTCACGTTGTAGTGCATTTGTGTGTTCTAATATCAGCAGTGAACAAGTGAGCCTTCACAAATTTCCAAAAGATGACAAACTTTGTCAAGAATGGACCAGACAAAGACCGGTGGGTTCCAGGAGTCCTATGTCTGCAGCGACCATTTCACTGCCGATTGTTTTCAGCACCTGGTATAAAAGAATCTTTAGGATTACCATTAAGATTCAGAAGACTTTTAAAACCGGATGCTATTCCTACTATTTTTAAAAGAAAATCTACAGAAGAAAGTCCCACAGGAGCTACCATGTCGAAACAACGCAGGGACCATCGGAAGACTGTCCAGGAGATGAGTAAGTCTTTGTGTAAACATAATCGGAGGTGTGTAGTGTTTTAGATTATAAACTATTTATTTTACGTGAGTTCATGTTGTTTTACTTTATACACTTTGAGTGTATAAAGCCAATTATCACGGCAGATTATGTTTGTTCGCTGCTAACAAGCTAGCCGAATCAGATAGCTAACACAGGCCACGTTGCTAATGATGTATTTTTAAATTATGTCTGCACCATCAGGTAACATCTGTAGTTTCCTTCTATTCGGGGAGGGATATTAATGAGAGTTTTGGATGATTTACTGTCTTAAAATGATATATCGCTGACGCAACCGGTAATAAGCCGACATAGCAGCTAACAAACATTAGCCGAGTGCCCGGAGCAAACACGTTGCTAATGATGTATTTTTAAATTATGTCTGCGCCATCAGGTAACATCTCTCGTTTCTTTCTATTCGGGGAGGGATATTAATGAGAGTTTTGGATGATTTACTGTCTTAAAATGATATATCGCTGACGCAACCGGTAATAAGCCGACATAGCAGCTAACAAACATTAGCCGAGTGCCCGGAGCAAACACGTTGCTAATGATGTATTTTTAAATTATGTCTGCGCGATCAGGTAATTCTTTTTATTCGGGGAGGGATATTAATGAGAGTTTTGGATGATTTACTGTCTTAAAATGATATATCGCGGACGCAACCGGTAATAAGCCGACATAGCAGCTAACAAACATTAGCCGAGTGCCCGGAGCAAACACGTTGCTAATGATGTATTTTTAAATTATGTCTGCCGATCAGGTAATTCTTTTTATTCGGGGAGGGATATTAATGAGAGTTTTGGATGATTTACTGTCTTAAAATGATATATCGCGGACGCAACCGGTAATAAGCCGACATAGCAGCTAACAAACATTAGCCGAGTGCCCGGAGCAAACACGTTGCTAATGATGTATTTTTAAATTATGTCTGCCGATCAGGTAATTCTTTTTATTCGGGGAGGGATATTAATGAGAGTTTTGGATGATTTACTGTCTTAAAATGATATATCTCAGACGTGACCGGTGTCATGCATTTTTAAATTATGTCTGCGCCATCAGGTAACATCTGTAATTTTTTTATTCAGGGAGGGTTTATTAATGAGAGTTTTGGAAGATTTACTGTCTCAAAATGATATCTCAGACGCGATAGGACATGCTCCGCCATTATTATTTAAATGCACGTTGGAGCGTGCCTTCCCGTTGTCACGTCAAGATGATGTTTTGCGGAAATGCGCAGATTTTTAGGGGCGTATCCCAGAGAAAAAAACTACCATAACTTGGAATAAAAATTTAATATATTTATAATTTATTATGCAAAAACGACCAGAGCTCAATGATATAAGATATATATGTTCTGACAAATATTCAAATTTACAAAATCATGTCACAATACCTTTAAAGAGCGGACACCCACCGTTTGTGGTTTTTTGCTTATCTCGGGCAGTTTCGTCCGAGGTGCAGGGACAGGGCTTTCGCTCGTCCTTCTCAACCATATTGGGTCTCTTAACCACTTCGGGTCATTGTTCCAGCGGGCATCAACATGTCGTGGTTTGTTAGTTTGAAAAACATGTTTTTTCTCGCCTATTTTAGGAGAGGGAGTTGATGAACTTGTCCCTTCCAGCTCCAGCGAGTGGGATTTGACCTTTTCTTGGTAATGTAGTTCACGCTCTGGTTTTGTTTTTAACCAGATCGGGTCATTGTTTTGTCTGTGAGCGTCACAAACATTTACAGCACCCCGTTGTGTTTTTGATTCGCCTAACAAACGTTCGAACTCAAGTTTTTTTCGGTGATCTTCTTCACGTTCTTGAATGTGCTTCTGCTTTAATACTTCAAGCTCTTCAAGCCTTGATGCGATCAGCTTGAGAGCTTCATCATAATTGTCATATCCCATCTTTGTTTTGAAATTTCTCCAAATTAATGAGAGATGTTTGTAGTTTGTTATTTTAAATATTTCCTTATTTAAAATAAACTGGAGTCATTAATTGTACACAGAAGAACGTTAAAAATGCCATTTTTAACTAAAAGTGTACAGTGTACACCAATTCTGTTTAATATTCAGAGATGTGAAGAGCTTAATGTGGAAATGCTCTGTGCTCCATCATTTTGTTCTTTGATTTAATGTAAAAATCAAATAGAAGATGCTTTTTTGAAAGTTCTTTTAAATTTCTGGTATTTAAAAAAAAAAAAAATGTTTGTCTGCACCTCTGTAATTCTAAATTTGTTATTTAAAATAAACAGGAGTTTTTGTTTTTGTACAGAACATATCAAAGCTGGTATTTCACCATAAAAGTGCTGACTTTTATGATGTTTTGAGAGAACTCATCTGTTAACGTCTTTTAACCAACAGGGGACAGCTTCAAGTCTTAATGTTATCACGAGGCGTCTGATTTTTTTTTCTCAGTATTTAAAATAAAAACAACCTTTTAGAGTTAGTTTCTAGTGTGTCCGTGATAAGCGCTCGAACCACGTTCTTGTCAGAGACAAATTTATGTTGTTAGACAGTTTAGATGGCTTCAAATGAGTTTTTAAACTTTTAGTGAAATCTCCGTATGTCTAGTGAGGAGTGTGAACTGTCACTCAAAGTGCACCTGGAAATGACGACAAAAATAGGCGGGTCGACGCAGCGCGTCACCAGCTCTCGTACTTGAGTGAGGTAGAGCTCGCTACACAGATATGTGACGTCAACCAATCAATCACAGCGCTTGTAGTACTATTCTCAAGCATTCATGGTGAATGTACTGTAGTTTTCTTACCTTCGACCAATGCAGTGCCGGAAATGACGACAAAGTGGGCTGTCGCAACGGCATGCGTTCCCACTTCAGCGAATCAACGCTCGCTACGAAAGTGATTGACAGCTCACAGCTCTCGTTTATCCAATCACAGCTCATGAACAAACGTGTTGGACACGTCGTTTTAACGTTAGCTTAGCACAGCAGAACCCAATTCTATAGACTCTATACACAACTCAAACGCTTCAAATTAACTTTCCAAAATTCCGAAACATGGCAATCACATTTAAAACAGGCACAACTTAGCTACGCTCAGTAACCAGCACGTCAACTGTAACACGACACGGACTCCCTCGGAGCCGCGTTCAGGTCGGTTCCGTCCACTTTAAAGGAGCAGAATTCGGGTTTCAGAACCACTATCCGACACGTTCTAACAGTAATATGCTTCTTTGACCTGCTCTAACATGTAAAATACCACACACAGCAATCTGGTAGATGTTAATTATAGCTTTCAGGCTTTTGACTCGGCGGTCAACAAAGCTTTGTACAGGAGTCTGCGTGAACTGGACCGGAACCAGAACCCCCACAGACCACGGGCTGACAAAAACCTCACCTAAAAGCTTCCAACAGCGTGTAAAAGAGTTGAAACAATAACAATCTCTCAGCTTCAAATGATAAAAACATGCAGAATCTGCCTGTCTTGAACACTTCCAGCCAAAATTATTATCCTCAGAGTTTAAAACTTGGATCCTTTATGCAAACATGACGTTACAGTTCATGAGAGATCACAGATTTATCAATAAACTTTCAGAAAACTCGTACTGGCCACCAGATGAAGTAAACATGAGGGAGACCACCATATTGTGTCTTTAAACACATACGGTGCCACCCAGATGTAAAGGATTTTAGCAGGGGTCAGTATTAAGCTGACCTCTTTATCCTTAATTAATTTACTTATTCAGATTGAATAGTAATTTCACGGATTCTTTTCTTTTTCAGTTTACCCAATATTTCTGTGATCTTTATGATGGATAAATAAATAAAGCCATTAAGTGACAGAGACGTTAACTTAGTTTGGTGTGCCAAAGACACTACCATTTATTTAAAATAAATCAACTAAATTAACACCATTACACTTGATTGACATGATTTCACTTTCTTGCAATTTAACACGTCAGCACATTTAAATTGTAACACAACAGACAAATATAGGATGTTAAAATACTTAGTCTGAGGGCTCTATGACTTAAATAGTTTCCAGCTTAGAATTGAGGGGAAAGGAAATAGGAGGAAAGATGGAGAGATGGTTTAAAGGAAATTGTCTTGAGCATGTTACCAGAAGTGACACTTCCCATCAGACTTCTGCTGAAATCCAGGTACGTTTGTAAACAGCTCTTTACCTTTGACGATGAGTCTGATAAAGAGATGACACCAGCCTTTCAGATGCACAGAGTCCTTCAGGCCCAGCACGTCCGAGCTGGTTGTTTACTTTCCAACGTCTCCTGGGTTCCGCGTCGATTATCAGAAAATATGTCAGCTACTGGTTGACTTCAAGATAACTTATTCCATAAAGGAATTTAATTCAAAGTTCTGAGCTTGTACGCTCGTTCTAAGTGGACTCATAACAGCATGTTATTAGTCCTTAACTGGATGACGTGTCCTTAGCGTGTGACTAAACGTCCATCCAGCTCTTTGGGAAAAGTTCACATCTCTTGACGTTCCCAGCAGACTCTCAGGAACTAACTGTTTCAAAACTCTGAAGCGTTCACGGAAACAAACGCTTTTACTCAAAAATGTTGAGATTAGAACACACTTTCCTCATTGGTCCGTGGGCCAAGAGGAGTGTGAAAACGTGAAGTGGAAACTCAAGGTTGACAGCAAGTCTGCTTAGATAACAAAGAGGAATGTTTTGGAAAAGTGTCTGAAAGAGAGGAGACATCTCGACGCTTAGTTCGAGATTTAGCTGAACCCAACAAAAACAACTTTTGAGCAAGTCACTTTGACACATTATTCAACTCTGACACATTATATGGTCAAGTAACACAGTAATACTCCATATTAAAAGAATAACACAGCATAACATATATCATGAAAATGACAAAAGTTATTCTTTTGATCACATCAGAATAAAATCAAAGATAGAAATAGTCTCTTTTGGTGACTATGTTCTCAGATTACAACTAATGGAATAATTTGTAGTAAATGTCTTGCTTTACTGAGAGGTCAGTAAAGGTCATCTCTGGAACAGTTCAAAAATACACAGGTGTATCAAAGTGGACACGGTCATGCCCACTACACATACATACATACATACATACATACATACATACATACATACATACATACATACATACATACATACATACATACATACATACATACATACATACATACATACATACATATGTATATGCAGTCACATGCACATCTACATATCTACATACAATACCTGCATGTGCATCCCTGCATCTATTTGTAAGTGGTTATGAGCATGCATAAGTGTATAAGGCTTCGCTTATGCCCCTTTTCCACTTGGTGGCACAGTTCGGATCAGTTTGGTTCAGTTCGGCTCGGCTCACATGTAGTTGTTTTTCCATTACACTTCTGTAGGCGGGGTCCAGAATCCTACTCGTCTTACCAGATGGTGGCGGTAGTGTTACCTCAAGCTATTTACTAGCCACCACTAAACGTTAGAAGAAGAACACCCTGCAGGACCTTGTCTCACCACCTGGTGGCGGTAATGTCCCTTGAGCTATTTAATGCTCTAATCTTACTTTATTGCCTTTTCAGCTTGTTTTAAACCCATGTGTTTTCCATTTTGTTTCTTTATAATAAAGATTATTCTCATATATGCACAAGGTTCCTGTTAAAATTGCTTAACACATCGATCGCACTGCCCTGTAATCAGTTAAACTATTTTTACAGTAAGGTACAGATTAGGAATTAATTAGGTTTCAATTGGCCCTGTAATATTAAAGGTTAGTATTTCATTAAATTTAAACGGTAATATTTTGTCAGGGATAATTCAAAGTCAAATGCAAATGGATAATTTGGTTTAAACTGTCCCTTAAACATTAAAAGCGTGTTTCTTTAAACGTAAAAACAAAGTATTAATAATTAAATGTTTGTTGATCAGGAAACTCGTTTGGGCATCCAAGAACAGCTTCATCGGGGTTGATGTTGACGTCTGTGCATCCTTGGAAAAGCTGCTGCACCCACGACCCGACATCAGGAAGGATGGATGGATGGATGGGTTCATGTTGACGTCTGTGCATCCTGGCAAAAGCTGCTGCACTACCCATGACACGACATCAGGAAGGATGGATGGATGGATGGATGGATGGATGGATGGATGGAGGGCTGTTCAAATCTAATAATCTTTTTCTTATGATTCTTTAAAGGTCAAATGCAAATGGAAAATATTCTTAACTTCCAGTATGTTTTTAAACAAACACTATACTGTACACACTTAACATTGTAAAATATGTTTAGGAAATTATTGTTCAATGACACCACTTAAGAAATAAAATGTTTATTATGAAAACTAAGAAGTGAAAAAAGCACAAAAATAAATACTGCATCCACCTAAATGATTTTTTTCCTGTTGTCTCATGGGCTTCCTCCAGAAGACACAAGTTGATAAATTCTGGTGTTGACTTCTTCGTCTTAACTGTAAAAAAAGAAAAACATGGTTACCGGTAATTCAGTCTAGAAACGGTTTTATATGTAGATATATTTTATAAGATATATATAAGATATATATACATACATATATCAAATATCTCAGAAACCACAAAGCAGATATTTTTCAAACTAACACAGTGTAATCACAAGATGTTCATGTACACACTGTAAGCTGTTGAAGTTATTTGAATTAAATTTCGATTTTTTTATAGACATAAGTGTGTCGACCTAGCTTCTATTTTTTCTACTAGTATTTAACACATATCAAATATCTCAGAAACCACAAAGCAGATATTTTTCAAACTAACACAGTGTAATCACAAGATGTTCATGTACACACTGTAAGCTGTTGGAGTTATTTGAATTAAAATTCGATTTTTTTATAATTTATTTTCGTAGCACATGTGACAGGTTTGGAAGTAGTCAAAACAAATCAATTTAAATCCAGCTGATTTGACCACAACGTGACATTATTAAGGAATTGTTCACCTGAGGAACCCTCGTGGTATAAAGCCAGCTATGAAATATATTTTTTAAGCTTTTATTTAGCTACATTTAAAAGAAAGAACGCCGATCGACCGCACCCGCGCGTGCATGTGACGTGCACGTGTCGACCTACTTTGTTAAATCCAGCTGATTTGACCACAACGTGAAATTATTAAGGACCTGTTCAGCTCAAGCACCCTCTTGATATAACGTCAGCTATGAAATATATTTTTTAAAGCGTTTATTTAGCTACATTATAT
>JBBPBX010043657.1:14492-27816 GCA_038048925.1 Garcialebias charrua
AAGTTTTAATAATGTGAGTTTTATTAAAAAAATTATTGATAGCAATGATTTTAAACTCTTGCAATTTTACAGAAGGAGATATTTAGACATGCAAGGCGAGGCAGCACACTGACTTCTGTGTTCCCATCCTGGGGGTGGTAGCCAAGCTTTTTAGTAGGATGTTGTATCTTGAAAGGATGGAAGTTTGCACTGTTTGAGAAAATGATAACTGAGAATGTGATAAGATGAGAAAAAATGATTACCGTATTATTCACCCTATAAGTCGTATTTTATTTTTTTATTTTTTTGCATAATTCGCATGCTCTGTGACTTATATGCCGAAGCGATGTGTTTATGGATTTTTCCCATATTTATAAACCAATTTTTGGCTGGGATATGACCGTTTCATTAATTCTGACTGAAAATATTGAACACTACAATTTTCAGCCACTAGATGTCCCTCAAGTAGTGTGGCATGCTAATTTCACCATTAAATTGCATTTATTAAGTAAAAGTTCAACTGAGCCACACCTTTGCCATAATGTTTATCAAACAAATAATTGTTTAGGTGCTTATCTTGTTAAATTTTGAAGAAATGCAAAGCAATCCTCCTTCCTGATTTCCTCCCTGTCTGCATGCTCCCGGAGCACCGAGGCAGTGAATACGTTTGAAATGCAGCTGATTTGACCATTAAGAAAAAGTTCAACTGAGCCACACCTTTACTATAAAGTCGACCAAACAAATAATTGTTTTTAGGTGGTTTTCTTGTTAAATTTCGAAGAAATGCACAGCGAGTTCTCTCATGTACACGACTACTTCCGCGCATCAAGTTTTGAAATGCAGCTGATTTGACCATTAAAGTGCATTACATTTTGAAGAAATGAACAGCGGATCGTCCCTCTGTGTGTGCCTGCTTCTACAAATCGGCTTTTGAAATGCAGCTGATTTGACTGTCAAAGTGCATTTATTAAGCAAAAGTTAGACTGAGACACACATTTACTATAATTTTGAGCAAACAAATAATTGTTTTTAAGTGTTAATCTTTTTTTTTATAGATGGCCTCCCTTCTCACTTTACAGCCATCCTCTTCACACCATTATGAATTTTTTTTTAATAGGATAGAAAGAAAGAAAGGAAAGAGAAAGTAAGACTACAAAATATAACAATTATCCACTAAAAGAGCACAAGGCAAACACATCCGACCGCCGTCTGCAAACCTGCAAAGTATATAACAGAACACAGCAACAAAACACACATGCGTAAAGGAGACATAACATTCACGACTTTGCAGTAGAATTCTATAAATATCTATACCTATACCTACAAATATATATATACAGTAAATACATATACATCTATATGTAGTCACATACCCATCTATATATCTACATATGATATCTACATATACATCCCCACATCCATTTGTGTGTGGTTGTGAGCATGCATAAGTGAATAAGGCTTCTCTAATAGAACATTCAATAGCGACCGTGAAGCATCAGACATCCGCCCCCCAAGACCCGAGGCAGACATAGGGGAGACCTGAGCCCAAGACCCCAAGAAGGACACGGAGCGCAGAGCCCCCAGGGCCACCCAAACAGGACGAACCACTCACCCACCCCCCAGATCCAACCAAAGGGGAAAACCGGAGGATCCCCACCAGCGACTACACACAATGACCCCCTGAGGCCAACAGCGACATGTTCACAGGCCCCTGCCGGAACCCGCTGTACCGACGTAGTCCCAGGCCTAAGCACCAAGGCCCGGGCACCGGGGACGCCCACCCCCCAGGCCCCGGTCCGACAGGACCAGAGGACCCGAGCCCCACCAGGCAGCCACCAGGCCGAGTCGACTCACGCCCAAGCACCCAACCCCCGACACTGAGGGCCCCAAGCGTGCCGACAGGCAAGGGCACACCCCACTAAGGGGCCATGCGCTAGGGGCACGACACCAAGCAGCCACAGCTGTATCGAAGAGGGGGCAGTCTAAGACCCGGCCTGACAAATAGACATTTATACACAGATACCATCACACAAACCCACCCTCATCCTCACTCACTCAAGGACATACAATAACGACACATTCCATTCACAATCCCGATATTTACTCTATACCCCCCAGGTCCAAGACAAGTACCTGCCCCCTACGTGGGGCAGCCAACACCCAAACCCAGGAAGTAAGCCCATTCATTGTGGGGCAGAGAGGAGCTGACATCCAAGATCCGGCCCAACCTACGCCCAGCTGACAGGACACCCAAGCAGCCCCAGGGAGGCCGCAGTGCCAGTCCCGCCCAAAGCAAACCCCCAGGTCCCTAACCCCCCCATGGTCCAGGACAACACTTGACGGCCTTCCTCTCTACCGGACCCCACCCCCAGAATGGCAGTCAGCGAACTAGGGGGTAATAAGAGAAAATAAATAAATAAATAAATAATATTAGACCCCGACACATACACCCCGCCCCCAGATGTGCTGTTGATGTGTGTTGTTGTAAAGTGCAATTTTAAAAAAAGGGAGAGAAGAAGGAGCAAAGGCTGGCATAATGCCAGTTTCCCCTCCACCCCAACTCTAACCCAAGCCCTTACTGTCTAAACGCATTATTTGAAGCGAGCACAGACACAGGAGGCGAGAGTAGTGTCGTCCAACCACCCATAGCCACAGTGCCCACCCCAAGTTCCTATATGTGAATGTCATGAGGATGTTATGAGTGAATGTCTAAGGTGTATAATAAAATTGAGTCCCAGGTGGTTCTGAACAACAGAAATGTAAAAATGTTTCAGTACACCGAGCCTCAAAATCCCTACATGTATTAAATTTGAAATGAAGAGGGCGGAGGTGCGCGGTGAGGGATGGGGAGAAAATAACTGCAGGATCTAATTCTCCCGCAGGGAGTCAGCTCCCCCGCTTATCCAACATACCCCCCAAGCTCGCCAAGGTCCACCTAAGGAGCGAGGCCAAAAACACCTCTCCAACCGTCAGACCCATTTAACTCCAGACCAGAGAAGGACAGGGCCACGAGGGCTGCCAACAGCAGGACCAACAGCTACACACCCCAGGTCCGCCAGGACCCCTACGATCCACAGTAAACCCGCCACCCAAGAGGACGCCAAATCCCACATCCCACAATAGAGAAGGGCCAGCTAACCGGCCACGCCTAGTCCCAGACCTTCATCAAGGACATCCACCCAGTCCCCACCCCAGAAGAAATACTACACCCACCCTTCATACTAACAACTCTCAGAACACATAGCACACTAGACACCCAGGCTGGGTCAACCTGCCCCCTCCCATAGGCCACCAGTCACGCCCCAGACACCCAACCCCCCAACCCACCAACGAGCCGAGGGCCCCCCCCAGAGCCGGGCACCAGAGCGCAAGCCAGCCCAAGGCCCGGCGACCCGCCCGCCAGAGCCCAAGATCCCCGACCCCCACCAGTCCCAAGCCCGCAAACGACACGCCCCCAGAACCCCAAGCCACCGGCGCCCACCCCGAAACCACCCCAGCACAGCCGGGCGACCGATCGGTGACCCATGACCGCCGCCACAGACCACCTGAGGGCCCGCATGCAGCCCCCAGCAGAAGTGTTAATCGTGTTAAATTCTTGTTAAAGTCCTCCCTTGCACTCCCCCGCCACCACCATTTGGCAGCCAATCAATTTTTGGTGCAACACCGGCCCACATTTCCGGGTTGTCAGCAGTGACATGTAACCAACACGACGTATCAGTGGGGACACATGATGCGACATATATGGCGCAGCAACATATTTATGGATTTTTCCACTTTATTAGACAAATATGGACTGAGGCGAACAAACTAAAAGTTTCAAACTCACCAGAGTGACCCTCTTCTTTTCTTCCCTGGACAGTTGTCTTCTTCTTCCCCTGTGGTTGTCTTTATTCTGGTTAAATAAAAAGGGGGGGAAAAAATTTTTTTTACTTAACATTCAGACTTTTTTGTCATTTTTTAATAGAAACAACCAACTTCAAAGCAAACCAAAGAACAAAATCCCACTACCTCTAAAAGCTTTCTCAGCAGGAAGTTTTGTACAGCACTTTCTTTCACAATGGGCACACTTCTCTATGATGGGATTTATAATAATCTGCTTTCTTTCATTTTTATGAGTCATTTCTGTCCACAACCGCACTCGTGAATGTTCCAACAAGACTTTACTCTAAACCAAAGGCTTAATTTTTTTAAGGAGAGATTTTTTATGCATGTATAATCTCCTGAGTGTGTTGGTGCTTTGTGGAAATGTACTTAAAACACACACAACTGTGAAAAGACTCAGAGGTGAAAGGAAAGCAAACATCCTGTGAATCTGTGTAAACCAGAGCGTGATCATGAATCAACGTAGTCCAAGCTGATAGGCGCAAGGCCTGCAGCTGAGCCGAAGTCTTCTTTCATCCTCCTTCTTTTACCTACACAACCTTTTCAGCTTTAATAAATCTCATTTTCCATCCTTATTTTCCTCTGCCTTCCTCTGTTTAGTCTTTCACAGTCATCCTCACCTGTGTAATTAAATCCCCTCTCAGAACGTCTTTCTATTACCTCCACGTCTCCTGTTCTGTAATAATTGTCCTCGTCTCTCTTCACCGTCTCATCTCATTATTATCTCCTTCTTTATCTGTTCTTCCTCCATGTTTTCTCATTCATGCAGTTCATAAAATGTTTAGAAAGTGTTTCATTTGTGAGACTGTTGAAAGAATGTTTTGGAATTTCTAAAGTGAAGTATGTTTTAGGAAAACAAAAGTTTCTTCATTCCACAAGGTATTTACTTTTTTTTTTTTTTTAGAAAACATTGTACCTCACTAAAAACTTTACTAAAATAGCTCTGTTTTCAACTTTGTAACTCAGATAGAGAAATAGGAAGGCCAGTTTGAAAACTATTGGAATCATTGTCATCATACATGAAGGTATTTTGTTTGAAAGGTGCCTCCCTAGTTATATAAAACAGCAGAAAGTCACTTGGGTCTTGGCCCTGCTCAGATTAGCCATTAGCTCATCAATCTGGTCCGAAATGACTTTTATTTCTCCAAAGTGAGTTCCTGTAAAGAGCTACAGTATATGCAACAGTTAAACATTAAGAACTTTTAACAGAAACCAAAATCCATGCACATACTGTATGTACCATAATTTCCAGACTATTGAGTGCACCTGAATATAAACTATGTCCACTAAAAAAGTAATAAAATGTGTACATATATAGGCCGCACTAGTCTATAAGCCACGGGTGTCCATGTTGTAACGAAATATTTACACAGAAAGATTTTTTAAACTTTTAATTAAATACTGTAACATGGCAGCACACCGCTACAAGAGAGATGTGCCGCTCTTGTTGTAGATCAAGAATCAACCACCAGATGGCGTCTTATAGACTTTATTTTACTGTTCAACATACAGACAGAGTGAACCCCACAGGTCTTCATGACAACAAACTGACACACAATCAACAAAAACTAACACACAATCAACACAAACTAACAGACATGGAACAGAAACTGACACACAATCAACACAAACTAAGCTAACAAGAACAGACTAATCACTAAAAGAACCATGCTAAACAGCTAACTGAAATGATTAACAATGAACATAAATTCTACCAATAATCCCTCTTTAGCCGTTTTCGCACTGCACTGCCCTCCCCGGCCCAGCCCGGCTCGACGCGGCTTCTAACCCGGGTTCGTCTTGTTGGCATTTGCCTTTTCGGGCCGGCGGCAGCCCGAGTTTTAGAACCTGACCAAAGGAGGTTCTAAGCGGACCGAGCTCCCGGGCCCAGTTTGACGTCATGTACTGCTCATCATTTGATTTGTTGTTTGCAGCAGGGGCGGGACTGCTGCGTGTTGAGTCATCAACTCGTTCTAACAACAACCTCAGCGCAAGCTGAATTTCATTAAAATTTAACTACAGAAACCCCTAAAAAATATTTGTTAGCTGAATATATATATATTTTTGGGCAGCATGGTGGCACAACTGGTAGAGCTGCTGCCTCTCAGCAAGAAGGTTGCCGGTTCAAATCCCGGTCCGGGGGCCTTTCTGGGTGGAGTTTGCATGTTCTCCCCGTGCATGCGTGGGTTTCCTCCGGGTACTCCGGTTTCCTCCCACAGACCAAAAAACATGCTTGTTAGGCTGATTGGTGACTCTAAATTGACCCTAGGTGTGAGTGAGAGAGTGGATGGTTATTGTTTGGTGTGAGTGAGACAGGTCCCTCTTGTAAATGAGTCCCCATGACTCAACGAGGCTAGCCTGTATAAATAAAGGTTGAATGAATGAATGAAAAAAAATATATATATTAGTGTTTCTGAGTTTAATTTTTGTTAATAACTGATTACAAATCAGCTTATTTTAAAACGTAAATAACACGAAGCGCGCATCCATAGAGCATTTCCGCTTTTCAGCGCGAGCTGAATTTCATTAAAATTTAACTACAGAAACGCCTAAAAAAATATTTGTTAGCTGAATATATATGTTAGTGTTTCTGAGTTTAATTTTTGTTAATAACTGATTACAAATCAGCTTATTTTAGAATGTAAATAACACGAAGCGCGCACCCATAGAGAGCATTTCCGCTTTTCAGCGCGAGCTGAATTTCATTAAAATTTAACTACAGAAACGCCTAAAAAAATTGTTAGCTGAATATATATGTTAGTGTTTCTGAGTTTAATTTTTTTAATAACTGATTACAAATCAGCTTATTTTACATGGGCGTAGCCAGGATTTTATGAGGGGCGATCCGTTAAAAGGAAAAGTGGAACTTGAAAGAGCAACATACCCGGTGGTTCACTGGAAGCGCGTTGGTTTGCCACTCCAAATTTTATCTCGACTCGGGTTCGATCCTCACTTGGTTGAACTTATTTTACGTTTGTCTTTTATTGGATTAAAAAAAAGAAGTTTGAGTTAACCACAGGCATATTAAGTCTATGGTGTTAACCGGTTCGACATTAGCGGCGTCTCTTTCCACCTCTCTTAACACACACCAAGCGCGCTGAAGTGGGAAGAGTAATACACAGTTATATATGTTATTCTGATTGAAACTAATACACAACTGTTCTATAATTAATACACAAGTGCTCTATAATCAAGGTATTCACAACTGTTTTACAAATGTTTATGCAATCACGTCTTATGTGCCTTAAAGTAGCTTTTAGAATGAATAGAAGGTTGACAGGCTCAGGAGATGATGCACTTTGCGCCTGCTCTGGTCTTCACAGGCCTTAGGGGGATGGGCAGGACACAGATGACTCAAACTAAATATACAGTAATGCTGAGTACTTATAAAACACACACACTAACTAAGTGACCAATTAGTGTAACTGGACATTAATTTACATTAAAGATCATACACTACACACATAGATTAGAGCTGTTCTGATACTTTCTTACTGAGCAAACATGCAGAACAAAAGGGCTGACTTTCAGTAGACTTCTGCACCAGCCATATATCTCCAAGGTCGTATAACTGACAAACAAGAGATGCACCAGGTCTCTTATCAATGCCCTAAGCCAATCAGAGGCCAGGAGAGGCACAAACTGCATCGTGATATCCCCAAACTACACAGATTTGAGCAGCATTCTTTGAGAACCTCGCCGCGGAAAGGTCTGTCTTATGCTCACCAATTCTCTGTGCACAAAGAATTGTTTTTTTCATGCTATGTTAATCTGTTAACCTGTGTCTGTTCAATAAATCTTTATCATTTTACAAGAGAGACTGGTCATTGAACACCGTTGAGAAACCCCTTCAGCGCACACTTACAAGAACTCCCCACCCACTTTAAAAAATTTTTTTTTTTATTCATTTTACATCAATAAAAAACAACGTTTAAACATACAGTGTGTAATATAAAAGACATAAAATGAAACGAGGTAGAGAGAAGAAATAATCTTATAGTATTTGCCCCCTTTTTTTTTTTTTCAAAAAACAAAAAATACAAAAGCAAACTCAATCCAAACAATTAACTAAGGCAATGTTTTTCAAGTAATTGAACAAAAAACTTCATTTTTTGACTAGAAAATTACTAATAGAATGGATTTAACTAAAGATTTTTGTATTTTGTTAACAACTTAGATTTCATCATTTTTTTAAACACAAGCATAGATTTAGCATATTTAACATCGTTTTCCAAATTGTTCCATAAATTAATTCCCTGTATCGAAACAGTCCGACCTTTCAAACTGGTTCTATACTGAGGTTTTGCAAAAATCTCAGTTCCCTTAAGACTATAACAAGACCTTCTTTTGACAAAAAAACTTTTGAACGTTTGGAGGCAGTAAGTTGTTTTGAGCTCTATGCATAACCAATGAAATATTATAATCCACTAAATCATAAAATTTCAATAACTTAAGTTGTTTAAATAATGTATTAGATGGATGACAATAAGGTTTTCCTAAAATAATTCTCACAGATCTTTTCTGTAAAATAAAAACAGGCTTTGTTATAGTTTTAAATGCCTTCCCCCAAACTTCAACACAATAAATTAAATGTGGAACAAAAATGGTATTATACAACAAATACAAAGCTGTCTCATTCAAAAAATCTTTAACTTTATACAGTACCGCAGTAGATCTGGCTAACTTAATTTTTACCGAAGTGATGTGCTGTTTCCACGACAGTTTGTCATCAATTATCACACCCAAAAACTTCACCTCATTTACTTTCTTGACTTCCACACCATCAATTTTTAGAAAAAAATCCATATTCTTTTTTGTATTACTAAATAACATGTACAGTAATTGGTTTTTCCAAGATTCAGTGATAGCTTGTTTAATTTAAACCAGGTTTGTATTTTTGCAAATTCCATTGTTATCAACACAGTCATTTGTTCAAAGTCACTACCAAAATAAAAGAAGGTAGTATCACCAGCAAACAATATACAATTTAGCAGTCCAGACACCTTCACTAAATCATTTACATATAAAATAAACAACTTTGGTCCGAGTATTGAGCCCTGTGGGACTCCACATGTAATTGGACAGAAATCAGATTGTATATCGTCAACATACACAAACTGCTTTCTGTCCGTCAAATAACTTTGTATCCACTGCAGAGCTCGCCCTCTAATACCATACCTGTTTAGTTTATTGACAAGAATAGTATGGTCAATAGTGTCAAACGCTTTTCTTAAGTCAACAAACAAACTTATACAGTGTTGTTTTTGATCAATGGCTGTGGTGATTTTTTCTGTTAATTCCATAAGTGCCATTGATGTGGAATTTTTCGATCTGAATCCATATTGGCTAGCACTCAAGATGTCGTGTTTTTCAAGAAATTTATCCAATCTGTTTACAAATACTTTTTCAAGAATTTTAGAGAATTGTGGTAACAGTGAAATGGGTCTATAATTGTCAAAAACACCTTTCTCACTGTTTTTTAAAATAGGGATCACTTTAGCAACTTTCATATTATCAGGAAATTTGCCCTCTGAAAGAGACAAGTTACATATGTAAGTAAATGGTTCAATGACCTGATGTACAGTATTGTATTTTTTACAACCACCATATCCATATCAACCCAATCCCTAGATTTCTTGTCTGCAAATTTTTCAACTATCAGAAGTATTTCCTTATTGTCAATTTCTTGTAGAATCATAGTATCTTCACAGTCTTCAATCAAATAGTTCTCATTTCCATCAACACTTGGGATAGTATTTGCAAGATTTGGCCCTATATTCACAAAATGGTTATTAAATAAATTTACAATTTCATTTTCATCTTGTATTTCTTCATTGTCTTTCTTGAAAAACTGTGACAAGCTCGTATTATTTTTAGTTTTTTTCAAAACACTGTTCAAAACTCTCCAGGTTCCCTTCATATCACCATTTGTTTTATGTAATAAATCACTATAAAATTCTCTCTTTTGTCTTTTTACATCCATCCATCCATCCATCCATTTTCTTCCGCTTATCCGGGGTCGGGTCGCGGGGGTAGCAGCCTAAGTAGGGAGGCCCAGACTTCCCTCTCCCCAGCCACTTGGAGCAGCTCCTCTGGGGGAATCCCAAGGCGTTCCCAGGCCAGCCGAGAAACATAGTCCCTCCAGCGTATCCTGGGTCTTCCTCTGGGTCTCCTCCCGGTGGGACATGCCCGGAACACCTCACCAGGGAGGCGTCCAGGAGGCATCCTAACCAGATGCCCGAGCCACCTCAACTTGTCTTTTTACAATTCCTGTTAATTTGTTCTTGTATTTTTTATATTTAGTCTCCGCCTCGGGAGTTCTGCATTTCAAGAAAGAAGAATACAGATAGTTTTTTTTTCTTGCATGCATTTCTTAATAACTTCCTAATACCTGTAACTTCAAGGAGGCTCTCCGCACAATGCGAAATGAGCGGGGGCGGGCCAGGCTGGGCTCAGGGACAACCCGGGACAGCTGGGCCGGGGAGGGCTCTGCAGTGCGAAAACGGCTTTTGAGGCCATGTGACCAGCAGTTTAGTAAAACAAAGTTCCCCCCTCCCCAGTGAACCAATGAAAACAAGTTTCATTGGTTCACTGTGACCTGTTCAGTAATTTCATTGGTCAGATTTTTTTTACCTTTATTTACACAGGTAGTCTCATTGAGTCACGAGGACTCACCCCCACAAGAGAGACGTGTATTGGACAGCTATGTGAGGGGTGTGACGTGGCTAAATGTTTAGGCATCACAAAGCTATTTAACCTGTCAAAAAATCCATAAATTAGCCGCAGAATTGTATAAGCCGTGATGTTCAAAGCGTATGAAAAGAGTAGTGGCTTATAGTCCAGAAATTACGGTAAACATTCTTTATCATCTTTTATCTCCTGTCATGTGTCTCCTACAATGTCACACTGTCTTTCTTCTCCCTTCAGCTCTGCCATAACATAATGGCAGCACGGTGGCACAACTGGTAGAGCTGCTGCCTCTCAGTGAGCAGGTCCCCGGTTCAAATCCCGGTCCGGGGGCCTTTCTGGGTGGAGTTTGCATGTTCTCTCCGTGCATGCGTGGGTTTTCTCCGGGTGCTCCGGTTTCCTCCCACAGTCCAAAAACATGCATGTTAGACTGATTGGTAACTCTAAATTGACCCTGGGTGTGAGTGAGACAGGTCCCTCTTGTAAAGGAGTCCCCGTAGCTCAACGAGGCTAGCCTGTATAAATAAAGGTTGAATGAATGAATGAATGAATGAACTGTAGTAAAACTAACACAAATATGAAACATCTCATTTAATAAAATTCTTTTAAAAGCCGCGTACAAAGCAAAACTTCATATTAAACCAGCTACCAATGTATGTCCCATCTACGATTCTTTTTCCTTTAAATCATTTCATAGTGAACACAGACACACCCAAAGGAATTGACAAGCAAAATGATTGAAAAAGCCAATCCAATTTACTGCTAGCAAAGGCTTATCGACGCCAGTGTGCAGCTCAAAATAAAGCCAGGAAGCCCAACTGAGAAGATGCTGTTTCCACTTGATTAAATGCAAACACAACTTTGTGTGTCACCACACAGACGCAACAACAGGTTTCCATGACCCCACTTTTACACAAATATCATGTTTCTTCAGTTGATTTCCATTTTTATTGCATTAAACAGGACTTGTCTCTGCTGCCTCTTTTTGTATTCAAAACTTGTGTTTGCTTGTTATGTTCTTTCAGAATTCATCATTTATTCCAACCGTCTGTTGAACTCACAGACTTTAAAAACCTGACTGCAGTCAGAATAGGTTTTCTTGCAGAATGTCGCCACAGCCCTGGATTGAAATGGTTTCTGACCCAGATTTTAAAGAACCACGGACACAGGTGCTTTTCTCTCACACCATCACATTGCATTATAGCTGACACCTGAACCGACAGACTACAAACATGCACCTCAGATATGTAGATCTTGTATTTCCACCTCGGCAGGACCCAAATTATCTTTTCTGCTCCAGAGCAGCTTGTTTCAGCCGTAGCTTCTAAATAAGACGCATCAACAAAATGACCTTTCTACATCCTGTTTGAACCATCGGAGTCCTGATCCCATCAAAAGCAATCTCGCACCATGACGTCGTGACAGCCGCCACGCCGCCGACCTCAGACACGACAGAGCCGGGCAGGGTTCAGTCCAGAACCACCGTCATGGTGACAGGACTGAAAATAACCACACCGCACGCAGATATCAGCCGGTGAGCCCGACTATAAATGTCTCTGACTGTATCTTTAATAGCAAACAGCAGAGCAATGGATGACAAAAAGAAAAATGAAAGTTACATCAAATCAAACAAGTGAATAATAAAGGTGAGAGTAATAATTAATGTCTGTCACCGAAATGTTTTACCGTCTTTCAGTTGTTAGTTTAGTTTTTTTCTATATTCATGTCTTTGTTCTGCTCCATTCCTTTAATAACAGCAGAAGCACAACCTAATGAAGTACAGTACTTTGTTTATTACTAGATAAGTTCAGGAAACACTCGATTATAAAACGATATGGCTAAAATGAATAATTTGTGTTACTAACTTCACAGTTTAACACATGACCTTGCGTGTGTACGGGTTGTTATAAGCTAAAGACTAAACTTAAATTCAGTTAGAAATGTGGACAAAACCAGAGCAATATCACAAGCATCAAAGCATAAATTGAGCTGTAAATATGTTCCTTCTTTTCTTTTCTTCATGTTCTTCATCTTCTTCTTCTGAGGAGCTGTTGCCTTTCTATTATGTTGTGTCAAATGTGACGACGGGAAAGGTGTAGTGAAACGTCAACAGGTCGAACAAACAGCTCGCTGCAGATAATGCCAAGTGCTGTGGTCTCTAATGAGCGATGCTTTCTCCTCCAAGTTGTGTGTATGTGTTTGTGTGTGCACATGCATGTGTGTGTGTGTTAGTCAGAGAAGGACATGGCAGCTCCACACCAGAGCAGAGGCCTGTGGGTTTAATTTGAGAGCTTTGGTTTAATGAGAGGCCGAGCAGGGCTATAGATGATGCTGTTCCCACAGTGAAGTGTCCTTACCGCCAAAGACAAGTGAAATAGGTAGCAGTGGAAAACACTCGTCTTCCTCCAACAGGAATTTACTTCAAAAGACAGGTTGAATAAGAAATGGGTGCTCTGATATTGTTTCTATAAACTTCTTGAAATTGATCATAGAAGCATTGTAGGTTATCATTTGAATAACTACTTGTTCAATATTATAATCCAGAAAGTTTTGATCCTGGTTGCAGAGAGAAAATATGCCACACACACACACACACATATATATATATTTTAATAATACTGTAATACTAATAATAGTAGTAATAATAATAATAATAATAATAATAATAAGTGCTATGCGTTGTCATCATTGCATGCGATACAAAGATGAAATTAGTTCTCTGCATTTAAACCATCACACCTGGGAAACAACCAGGTGGAGCAGTTGGCAGCCATGG
>JBBPBX010043658.1:6788-27815 GCA_038048925.1 Garcialebias charrua
TTGAGAATAGAAATAATTACAAATGCAAACAGGGATGGTAAAGTAAAGACAGCAGCAGAGTAAGGAAATGTGGTCAAGTTGTCCTCCAGCAGTCTAATGCCCCTTTTCCACTTGGTGGCCCGGGTCGGATGTGACGTTGCGCGCACGTGAGCCGTCTTTATTTCTATAATGTAGCTAAATAAATGCTTTAAAAAATATATTTCATATCTGACGTTATATCAAGAGGGTGCTTGAGCTTAACAGTTCCTTAATAATTTCACGTTGTGGTCAAATCAGCTGGATTTAACAAAGTAGGTCGACACGTGCACATCACATGCACGCGCGGGTGGGGTCGATCGGCGTTCTTTCTTTTAAATGTAGCTAAATAAAAGCTTAAAACATATATTTCATAGCTGGCTTTATACCACGAGGGTTCCTCAGGTTAACAAGTCCTTAATGTCACGTTGTGGTCAAATCTGCTGGATTTAAATTGATTTGTTTTGACTAATTCCAAACCTGTTACATGTGCTACGAAAATAAATTATTAAAAAATCGAATTTTAATTCAAATAACTCCAACAGCTTACAGTATGCACATAAACATGTAGTGATTACACTCTGTTGGTTTGAAAAATATCTGTTTTGTGGTTTCTGAGATATAAGATATAATGTGTTAAATACTAGTAGAAAAAAAACAAGCCAGGTCGACACACTTATGTCTATAAAAAATCGAATTTTAATTCAAATAACTTCAACAGCTTACAGTGTGTATATAAACATGTAGTGATTACACTGTGTTGGTTTGAAAAATATCTGCTTTGTGGTTTCTGATATATTTGATATATGTATATATATCTTATAAAATATATCTACATATAAAACTGTTTCTAGACTGAATTACCGGTAACCATGTTTTTCTTTTTTTACAGTTAAGACGAAGAAGTCAACACCAGAATTTATCAACTTTTGTCTTCTGGAGGAAGCACATGAGACAACAAGAAAAAAATCATTTAGGTGTATGCAGCATAGGCGTAGATCCTGGGGGGGTCGGGGGGGTCCGGACCCCCCCAATCTTGGGGAAATATAGATCTGTCCCCCCCAATAATTCAATAAAGGAAATCGTGTCTTTAAACAATATAAATATAAAAAGGCAAAAAAAGAGAGAAATCCGCCATTATTCTAAAAAAAAGAAGGAAATTTTGCCCACCCCCCCTTCTCTGTTGGCAAATGGTTTAGTCCAATGTTTACAAGGAACAACAACAGCAGCGGAGGTCACAGGCTCGCGGAGCCGCTGGTGGGGAGTGAGCTGCTGCACAAAGTACTAACTTCCAGTAAGTAGCTACTTAAAACATAGGTGACAGTGACTGGGAGGAAAAGGTCTTTCACAGTGTTGAAAGACAAGTGTGTTTGTGTCTCATTAGTGGCGGTAGCAACAGCAAAACGCAACGAGGAGCGACACTTCATCAGCTAACACGTTAGCTTCAATGCTAACTAGCTCCCTGGTGGCTCACAACAGACAGAAGAATCTCGGCGCAGCTTAGGATGGATTCACATTCATCATATTTTCAGGTATGGAGTTCTTGAAAGAGTAATGATAAAATATGTGAAAGATAATTAATTTAAAAAGAATAGAGAAGATGTGATGATTAGTTAAAATTATTTTATATGTGTAGCACTTTGTTGCAGCTGTGGTTGTTTTAAGGGCTTTATAAATAAATTATTATTATAAAAAATGTTGAGGATCAATACTTATGTCACATGATTAATTAAAAAATGTCACTGTTTATTATATTACATTATTGATATTTTGTATCTGCAACTGGAAGATTTTATTCTTAATAGGTTCTTAAAAAATGCTACAAATTTGTTAAGGCATATTTTGAATGAATGTTACAAACGTGTTCATTTCTACAAAACAGTTAATAAAATATTTATAAAATAAAACAAATTTCAAATGTTACAGATTGAGTTTAACATAAAAGAAATAGTGTTTTATGTTTAAATATCAGTTAATAATTAATCCATTATGCCCCCTTGTTTAGGACTGGAACCAATCTCAGCTGCTTTTGGGTGAAGGCAGGGGACACCCAGGACAGGTCTCCAGTCCATCACAGAGACACCCAGGAAAGATCTCCAGTCCATCACAGAGACAGACAAAGAGACAAACAACCATCCACACTCCCAGTCAAAGCTAAGAACAATTTACATTTGCACAGAAGAGCCAAAAAATTATTCAAACTGAGGACTCAAGTTCTTGATTGAGAGTTCTAATCACTACTGGTAATTATCAATAATAATTGATCATATTTACCAAGCTAAATCATTAATCATTGTGTGGAGTCTTTAATAATACAGACCAGATCAGATGTGATCAGGCAGTCATATATTCACATGTATGTAAATGTATTATTATTAATACTATAATTAAAGTTGAACCATGCAAATTTGTTTGGAACGAACAAGTGGACCTTTGTGCCTCTTGGTCCCACTGAAGTAGCTCTCAGTCTCAAAAAGTTTGGTGACCCCTGCATTAAAGTATTTCTTCTCCTTGAAAACTGTTTTATTTAAGCTTTAAGATTTTGGGAAGGTGTTGTACCAGATTATCAGTGACACTGACCACAGCAATCTATGAAGACAAGCCAAACTGAAATTTAAACAATATTTAGAGGGGACCTATTTCGCAAAATTCTCATTTTGCCACTTGTCATTATTTGTCGTCTATTAAATAAGAGTAATGAGTGTCACTATTGTACTGATTAATAGTAGTATTAAGACTACTAAATAAAATACATGCCATTTAAATCAATACAGTATTATTGTTGATTATGCTACATAGTACTGTATATGCATGCAGTTTGGATAAACTTCCCTCTGTACATTTAGCATTACATTTCACTGTAACTTTGCCGACCCCCCCAAAATTGCTCTTAAAAAATTTCCCTGTTTATGGTCCCCCCCAATAATGAGATGAAATCTACGCCCTTGGTATGCAGTATTTATTTTTGTGCTTTTTTCACTTCTTAGTTTTCATAATAAACTTTTTTTTCTTAAGTGGTCTCATTGAACAATAATTTCCTAAACATATTTTACAATGTTAAGTGTCAGAGAGTCAGAGAGTCAGAGAGAATTTATTGTCATTTGCACCGCATGTAGTACATGTGTTGAAAACGAGATTATGTACACAGGGTCCCAGTTACATCCAACAACAAATGCAAGAGAAATACAATAATAACATCTAGGATTAACTAAGAGAGACATCACATCAGCTAGTAATACACTAAGCCCTAATGTAGTAGAAAAACATCATTATAAACAGCAGCACGAACATGAGCAGATGGTCACAGATGAACGCAGCAACAAGAAACAGATCAGTATCAGTATGATGTGACATTTTGCAGTGTTTATTCTTATTATTTATTTATTCATGAGTCTGACAGCCTCAGGGTAGAAGCTGTTCCTCAGTCTAGTGGTTCTACATTTGATGCTCCTCAACCTCCGTCCCGAGGGGAGTGGTGCAAAGAGTGAGTGTGCTGGGTGAGTGAGGTCTTTCATGATGCAGGTGGCTCTTGATCATGATCATGATGCAAGTGTGTACAGTATAGTGTTTGTTTAAAAACATACTGGAAGTTAAGAATATTTTCCATTTGCATTTGACCTTTAAAGAATCATAAGAAAAAAGATTATTAGATTTGAACAGCCATCCATCCATCCTTCCTGATGTCGTGTCATGGGTAGTGCAGCAGCTTTTCCAAGGATGCACAGACGTCAAATACGTCAACATCAACCCATCCATCCATCCATCCTTCCTGATGTCGGGTCGTGGTGCAGCAGCTTTTCCAAGGATGCACAGACGTCGCCATCAACACCGATGAAGCTGTTCTTGGATGCCTAAACGAGTTTCCTGATCAACAAACATTTAATTATTAATACTTTGTTTTTACGTTTAAAGAAACATGCTTTTAATGTTTAACGGACAGTTTAAACCAAATTATCCATTTGCATTTGACTTTGAATTATCCCTGACAAAATATTACCGTTTAAATTTAATGAAATACAAACATTTAATATTACAGGGCCAATTCAAACCTAATTAATTCCTAATCTGTACCTTACTGTAAAAATAGTTTAACTGATTACAGGGCAGTGCGATTGATGTGTTAAGCAATGTTAACAGGATCCTTGTGCATATATGAGAATAATCTTTATTATAAAGAAACAAAATGGAAAACACATGGGTTTAAAACAAGCTGAAAAGTCTATAAAGTAATATTAGAGCATTAAATAGCTCAAGGGACATTACCGCCAACAGGTGGTGAGACAAGGTCTTGCAGGGTGTTCTTCTTCTAACGTTTAGTGGTGGCTAGTAAATAGCTTGAGGTAACACTACCGCCACCACGTGGTAGGACGAGTGAGATTCTACACCCCGCCCACAGAAGGGCTGCAGTAAGTGAATGGAAACAAACCTACATGTGAGCCGAGCCGAACTGAACCAGACCGGACCAGACTGAGCCGCTCTGGGCCGAGCAAGTGGAAAAGGGGCATAAGTCTACTGTATAGCAGCATAACCAAAGGATAGCCCAGGAAACCCAAGCTGACCCTAACTATAGGATTTATCAAAAAGGAAAAACAAGCCTATGGTAATCTTAATAGTATTAGATAATGTGTCAGCTTCACAGACAGAAAATGGGAGTTGGTTCCACAAGGGAGGAGCCTGTTTACCGAAAGTGCTGCCTCCCATTGGGGATGCAATGGGGACAGATGTGGCTGAGTGGTTAGAGCAGTCGTCCTCCAATGGAAGGTTGGGGGTTCAATTCCACCAGCAGTCACATGCTGAAATGTCCCTGGGCAAGACACTGAACCCCTCATTGCCTCTGATGTGTGTCTCATCGGTGTATACATGTGATCTAAAGCACTGATTATTCTTTGTATAGATAAGAGTGCTGTATGAATGGGTAAATGAGGGCACGGATTGAGTTGTAAAACACTTTGCGTATCTTGATATGATTGAAAGGTGCAATATAAATGCAGTCCATATACCATCCCATTCTACTTTTGGAAACTCTAGAAACCACATGTAAACCTGCAGTATGAGACTCTTTTAGGAAAATATGGAACAATAAAATCTGTAATATAAAATGGAGCTAGGTTGCTGAGAGCTTTGTATGTTAAAAGTAAGATTTTAAATTATAATCTGAATTTGACAGGGAGCCACTGGAGAGAAGCTAAAATTGGAGAAATATTATCTTTCTTATCAATTCATCAAAACTCTGGCAGCAGCATTTTGGATCAGCTGAAGACTTTTAAAAGAAGTATTTGGACACCCAGTTAATAAACCATTGCAATAGTCTTGTCTAGACATGATACATGCATGAACCTCACCAGTTTTTCTGTATCCTTTTTGGACAAGATGTTTCTAATTTTAGTGATGTTACACAGGTGGAGGGAGTTAAGAAGTGAATAAGATAGATGGATGGATGGATAGACAGAAGATGGATGGATGGATGGATAGACAGATAATCTGAGTGGTGGCCATCTTGGATTTTGACCTGGCAACCAATGTTTTTAAAATAACTTTCCTTACATCAAAATGCACACACTCATTAAAACAAAGGTCAGAACCTTACCCATTTTTCAAGTTATTGCCCTCTAAACATGTACTGACGGATGGACGGAGAGTATTTCCAATTAGCCCTTGATGCTCTGGAAAAAGGGACAAAAATTTGTGTTTAGCCATGCAACATAGGTTTTTGTTTTGGATTCAATAAAATATGAGTAGAGGTTTCACTAATTCCACTGAATTTTGACACGTTTTCAGAATAAAATTACCAACCCAAACCTGAACTGATAACAACATAGTAAAGTTATTTCAAAGTATAAACCAGAAGAAACTTGTATGTTAACATTTGAACCAATAAACTGAGTACTTACAGCTCAGGGAGATTAAGGGTTTAGTTTTTTTTGTATATATTTTTTTCTTCTGGAGTCTTATCTTCAAGCTGTATAAAAAATTTAAAAGATTCATGACTGAAATAAGAACATTTTTAAATACTTTATATAAGTCTCTTGTAGTGTCCAAGACCATCAAATCATCGTGACACAAGAAAATGAGGTCATGTATTCTCTGTGGGCCAGTCTTTATATTTCTGGGATTTCTCCTTGGAGAGCATGAGAGACAGAGAACAAGTAAAAGAGAGAGAACGACCTTGTGGGAACAAAGTCCCAGAGAGGATCATTAAACTATTTTTAAAAAAGCTGACCAACTGGACCTTTCAGTCTTTTGCATCATGACAAATGTTCAGAATATATAGTTCCAACATGAGTGCAGCTCATTATCCCTTTCAAAACAGTAAGTCAAACTTTGTTCACTGCTGATTGGGCTTCAAACAGTTCTTGAACATAAATTATTGCTTTACATTTTTTTTATGAATAAAACAATAATTAGCTTAAGTTAAGCCTTGAAACTGGCTGAACTACTGTCACTTCTGACTGATCATTCTGGTTATACTTGTCATGCTGCTGCTACGTTGACACTTCACCGACACAGTTCTCAAAACAGCTGTGGAACTGAACTGCAGATGTAGCAGAAAGGTGCTTTCCCTTTTCTTATCTGCTCAGTTTTTTCATTCATTCATTCAACCTTTATTTATATATTTTATTTTATTTTATTTATAGTTTGGTCAAGAAAGGGGAAGTGTAATAACTTCCAAATGCTGTGAGTACCATGTTCTCAACTGTATAGGACAGTCTAATGACACTTAATAGAAAGAAGAGATTTTAGTCAGTTGTTTTTTGGTCATTACTGACTCCAGTTATCACACTCATCACTGTGAGCTTTACGTAAAATCTGGCTGGTCATCTCTCAGCACTCGCAGATACACTCACTGGATATCCTTCATCTACAAGACCCTCCTAAACCTAGTCCCATCATACCTCACCTCCTTAATACAAACATCACACAGTCATTACTCCCTGCGCTCTAACGATTTAGTCCTCCTGTCAGTTCCTCCTGTCAGAACTGAACTAGGAAAAAGAGCATTCAGCTTCGCCGTCCCCTCAGCCTGGAACAACTTACAGAAAGATCTGAAACTATCAACATTCATCTCTCCTGGATCCTTTATGTCAACCGTAGTAGAAAATGTCATCAAGAAACTTGACCATTGCAGATGTTTCTAACCACTACTTATCCAATATACATGTCATTGTTGGTTTTTTTTGTCTGCTTGTTTTGTATATAATGTATATAGAAATCTGTCATATCCTGTTGGTTTTGAACTGTCAACATCTGTTTACTGTGATTGTAGTTTTCTTTATTTTCTTTTTGATAAGTGCAAATGCCTATTGCCAATGTGACGTGTGCTGCTGACCACTTGACCAGGTCACCCTTGTAAAAGAGATCTCGATCTCAACGGGCTCTACCTGGTTAAATAAAGGTGATTGATTGATTGATTGGTAATGTTACAGAACACTTTTTCATAGGAACCCATACATTTGAAGAGACGAGTGGTGGTGCAGAGGTTAGAGAAGGTGGGCCTGTGATCGGAATGCCGCCTGTTCAACTCTCCGGATCTACAACATTAAAAAAATGTGGGTAGGAAAGGTGAAACACCCACAACTGCCTCCACACTCATTTGCCCCACTCTGGGCCCTTGAACAAAGCCCTTAACCCCCATCTACTCCTCCAGATGCTACAGATGGCAGCTCTCTGATCCACACAGAGGGCTGTGGTAGCTCGGTGGTCTGTGGCTGAGTCTGGAAGTGCATCTGGTATAAAAACAAATGCCTATTGTACGTGTGGTTAGTTTGCTGTGGAGATCCCTGAAAAATTGAACTGCCACAAGAAGATAAATAAATAAATAATTGATGAAAAAAGGGGGAAAAATCATTTCTGCTGTGCTTTTTTGTTGTTGTACTAAAAGGTTTTACTTTATTGTCAACTACCTTTCTTTTCTCAGACAAACCAAGTACCGGTAATAATAAAAGTGAAACCTTTTTCTTTTCTTCACAGTTTCTTAGTTTATCCATGACAGCTTTTTTATATCCCACTTCCAGCGTGTTGCAACATTTATTCAGGCAGAGAGGTGATTCCCTTTCTGGAAGATCAAGTAGAAGCAAGCTGAAATTTTGTGCTGTCAGTACTTCACCAGTGTGGATGGTCCCTTTGTAGACAGGATGAAAACACAACAGCAGCAATAAAGTAAAGGAGGAACAGGAAATGTTTCTTACTGAAGATGAATCAAGTCATCTGTATTTCTCTCCACCTCTGTTACAAACCTTGGAATAAAAATGGACTCTCATCTTACATTTGAAAATCACATTAAGCATCTGTTTAAAACCTGCTTCTTCCATCTTCGAAACATCTCCAGACTTCGCCCATCTCTGACTTTTTCTGATGCTGAGAAACTCGTCCATGCCTTTGTCTCCTCCAGGCTCGACTACTGCAACTCCCTGTTTATTGGAATCCCTGGCAAAAATCTTCAGAAGCTTCAATATATTCAAAACAGTGCAGCAAGGATTTTATTGAGAGCTCGTAAATTTGAACATATTACACCCATTCTCCATAACCTCCATTGGCTTCCTGTCACCTACAGAATTCAATACAAAACTGCTCTCATTACACACCAATGCTTACACGGAACTTCACCTGACTATCTAAAGGACATTCTTGCACCATATTCATCCACCCGGTCTCTACGATCACAGAACAGTAATCTACTTCACATTCCATGAACCAAATTAAGGACCATGGGAGACCGGGCATTCTGTGTGGCTGCCCCCCGCCTCCCTCCCTGACTACCTGAGAGCTCCACAGTCACTGGTTGACTTTAAAAACGGCTTAAAGACTTTTCTTTTTAAGCAAGCCTATTCTGCCTCCAAATGATTTTATCTTTGATCTTGGTTGATATTATTATTGATTTTACTTGATTTTATCACTTGTTTTATTTATTTTTTATTTTTAAGCAGACCTATTCTGCGATTCTGTCTTTAAAGGAGCCAAGATGGTCTAGTGGCAGGGCTTTTGACTTGGGACCCGAAGGACGCGGGTTCGCGTCCCGGCCACTACCCACCTTGGGGTGTCTATGAGTGCACACCTATTTTTCCAGCTCCCCGGGCGCTTTCGGGCTGCTCACTGCACCACCTGGTAGGTGGTTGGGTTAAATGCAGAGACAAATTTCGTCTGTGTATGGGAAACATACGCAGATGACAGGAAAATACATTATTATTATAAATATTATTATATTAAACTTAGTTGATATTATCATTGATTTTACTTGATTTTATCACTTGTTTTATTTGTTGTAGCACTTTGAGATTTTTTATTAATGAAAAGTGTGGTATAAATTGAATTCATTATTATTATTATTATTATTATTATTATTATTATTATTATTATTATTATATTATTATTATTATTATTATTATTATTTCTAGAGCACAGTTAAACAGATAAACTGTTATCAAGGTGCTTTACAAACAACATAAAATAGATAAAAAAATTACAGAAATAGTAACACACACTAATGGTAAAACTATGAAATTAACAGCAGTAAAAATATAATAAAAATGTATAATGACGGCATTAAAAAAAAAAAAACAGTATTAGTGGTTGTATCCTCCTCCTGCAGGTCTATCAGCAAGACCAATATGCTGGTTGTTGGGAGGATCCACTATAACTCCACCATATCTCACTGCGAGAGTTGAGAACTGTTATTGTAGCTCAGATGTCTGGTCATGAAATTATGTTGATCAACTCAAACCAGTAACATGCACCAGAAAAATCACTGGTTGGTTTAAAATAAAAAAATAAAAAGACTGACAGAATGAATAAATACAGTATTGAAAACTCCTTCTGAACCTAGGTTGGACAAATCATCAACTTATTTTTTGACCTCGTTATTTCAATGTTATGTTATGTTATGTTATGTTGTGTGACAGGTTATTGAACAAGTAGTGAGTGACAATGAGATTGAATTATGATGGTAGATACTATATCATACATGATACAGCCTATATAGTGCATCAGCAATAAACAATAAGCATATTAGCTGCCACAAGCCTGAAGCTGTCACTGTGAAAGCTTCAGGGGTCGTGAGGGCCACAGCTGATTAGAAGGTGCCATCCATCGCAGCCTTCAGCCGGCTTAGACTTCAAGCCAAGAACAACAGTCTTGCAGTGAGTAAAATGCTCCATCTTCTGTAGTTATTTAAATGTCTGTTTTTCTAGTGAGTTGTAAGTGAGCAATATGTTTGTCTGCTAAGGACTTAATGAGTGGACCTCGGGACAACATCAGGATCAGGGTCCCAAATGAACCTCTTTCCGATTCTGAGCCAAAGACGAACTGGTCAGGTTCTGGAGTCCAAGATTAAAGCTGCTATATGTAACTTTTCTAACAATATATTTTTAACATATTTCTTCACTCTGTCACTAGATTGATGTTAGAGAGGTAATCTCTGAAAAAAAAAAAAATATATGTCCCCTTGCTTCTCCAGGTGGTAAATAAGCATTTCTAAAAAGAAAAAGTGACCCGCCATTTTCCAGCCAATAAAAACAAAGTTTGTAACCAGCCAATAAAAACCGAGCTTGAATTTGAATCAGCCAATAAAAACAGAGCTTGAATTTGAATTTTAACAGACCACAAGGGGGCAGAGCCATATATGGCTCTGAGGGGGAGGGATCAGAATGCTTTGCTTGTTGAAATTTTTTCTAAGTGCTGATGTTCTACAGAAACTGCAGACTGAACCTTTAACTTTTTTCCACACAAAGGAATGTCAAAGTGTTTTCAAATCAAGTGTCTCTGAATGAATAATCTACTCGACTTCCGGGAGTGAACGCTGGCACACCTAGCTGCCACTGCTCCTCATACTTTTGTTTTGTTTTGTTCTATTCAGTACTTTCTGCTGTTTTTTCACCAATCGTTGCCTGGGCATTTCTACTCATCATCAAACATGGATTTTACTTGGATTTACCTGCTGCCTGCTCTCGTTTGGACTCTCCTTCTGATCATCCTCCACCACCCAGCATCTGGCCTGCTCCATTATTCAGCCGTCGAGCTCCTTCGTCTTCGCTTTCTACCGGCCGCGCCGCCTGTGCTCCCCCTTCAGGAAATTGCCTTCCATCCTCGTCGGAGATACATCCACCGGGGCTCGCGCCGTCGACTCAATGCTGACAAGGCTAATCCCATAACCTCCATCTGGTCTGACTCTCGCCATTCTTCACACCGCAATGCTCAGACCGCTAACAGCAGCAGCACGTTAGCCAAACTAGCTCGGTCGGCTAATACTCCGGACACTACCTTCGCCTCCTCCGTAAAGTTTGGACTTCTGAACGTTCGCTCCCTCACGGGCAAAGGTCAGCTTATTCATGATCTAATATCTGACCGAAAACTGGATTTCATCTGCTTAACAGAAACGTGGCAACAACAAAACGACTTTTTTCATCTGAATTGAGTCCACTCCACTGGGGTTTGTTTATATCGCCAAGGCCCGCGCCTCGGCCCATGGGGGAGGTCTCGCGATAATTCACCGCGAGAACTGGAAGGTCACTCCGGTTCACACTCCTCCCTCCTCCTCCTTCGAACACACTGTAGCCCCTTTCATAAGACAGCTTAGTCCGGGCCTGATGCGTGTTCGGTCCTCCAACAAGCATTCAGAAAAAAAAAACGAAGGCGCATAGGCGAGTAAATTTTACTCGCCTCTGATGCGCCCCTGATCTGCCAGCAGAGGTAGTGTCAAGGCCGGATCCAAGCCGGGCAGACCCACTTGTGAACGCAACCCGCAGATCCACGCTCAGAATATGATGATGACAACTGTGAGCGACCGCAGGATTAATCAACAAGCAGATTCATTAACAAGGGAATATTAAAAATGACACGAAACAGCAACTTGTAAAAGTTAGTTTGGCTCTTTTTTCTCTCTCTCTCTGAACAGCGGAGGAGCATTGTGTGTACGCGCGCGCTGATCAGTGCAGCTGTAGATGTGAGGAAATATTAAAAATGACATGAAACAGCAACTTGTAAAAGTTAGTTTCGCTCTTTTTTTCCTCTTCTCTCTCTCTTAAATGCAAAACTGGAACTACAAAATGCAACATAGGTCCAGTGGTAGAGCGTTGGGTTTTCGTTCCAAGCCTTTTCTTGACTCGGGTTCGAATCTCACTCGGGACAACTTATTTTACGTTTGTCTTTTATTGGAGAAAAAAAAAGAAGTTTGTGTTATGCCTGTGGTTAACACAAACTCCTTCTTTTTTTTCTCCAATAAAAGACAAACGTAAAATAAGTTGTCCCGAGTGAGATTCGAACCCGAGTCAAGAAAAGGCTTGGAACGAAAACCCAACACTCTACCACTGGACCACCGGGTATGTTGCATTTTTTAGTTCCAGTTTTGCATTTAAGGAATCGCCCCTTAGAAAATCCTGGCTACGCACATGTAAAATACGCTAATTTATAATCAGTTATTAACAGAAATTAAACTCGGTAACACTAACATATATAGCTTTGCAACCTCTACAGCGGAGGAGCTGTATGTATGCGCGTGCTGGAGGGAGACAGTAGATTTATTACTGAGGAAATATTAAAAATGACACGAAACGACAACTTGTAAACGTCTGACGTCTGTCCCACAATAAATACGTTGCGGTCCAGTTCATGCTCAGCTGAGTTCTGCTCCACGCCTCTTTTGGAGCCGCGCCACGGCTTCATTTATGAACACGTTTATGTGAGCGGGACCAGCCCGCCTTCAACTGTGGTCTTATGAATGACCCGGGGAGGATTAAAGCCGGACTGGACTGTACGGCAATTGCGCAGATTTGACTCATGATAGGGCTGTGTGTGTCTACTCGCTGGCCCCACACCAAACCATTGTGGCAACTATCTACCGCCCGCCAAAAGTAAACAACTGCTTCATGAATGACTTTGTTGCTCTAATGGCCCATCTAACTGCTCTTTCACCCAACATTATTCTGGTGGGCGATTTCAACATCCATATGGATGAAGACAACAACCCCCTCACCAGAGATTTCACATCCTAGCGTAGTTGATTCTGCGTTGTGTCTTGTGCAAAATAACAGCCAGACGACTGCTTATTTGAAGGCTCTTTTAATGCTCCTGCACCCAAACAGCAGAAAACAGCAATCAAAATCAGGCTTTTTCTCCTCAGTGTTCCACAGCGCCTTCTTCCCCCAAGAGTTTGCACAGAAAAAGCAAGGCCTGCGTGTGTGGAATAACACGTAATAAAATAAAAGTTACAATAATTAATCACAAAACCCAAAGATGAGCATAATAATCTTAAACAGTACATAAATAACAAATAAAATAGTAATAACAAACTAAACAAAATAGCCTAGTCCCAGACCAAAAGCAACAAAACATCACATACCTGTACTTCAGAAATGATCCTGAACTGCCTGAATCCAAAGTTCGCCAAGAAGTTTGTTCTCAACTACTACTTTGAGAAGGTGCAGAGGCTGAAGTTCAGCGTGTTCGACAGGTGCAGAGGCTGAAGTTCAGCGTGTTCGACAGCGACAGCTATGACCTGAACAAGCATGACTTTCTGGGGGAGTTTGAATGCACTCTGGGTCAAATCGTGTCCAACAAGCAGCTGACTGGAGCGCTGCTGCTGAGGGACAGCAGGCCTTTCGAGAATTAGCCGTTTTCTTGGGGTCGGGAGTTCCAGTACTTCTGGTAACCAACTTTCCAAAAATGCACAGGCATCTGGGCCCTCTGCTCCTTCAGGGAGATTAACCAGTCTGATGTTGAGGCAAGATCTCATCTCCATGTTGACCATTCTTTCCTCCATTAGCTAGTTTTTTTCCCCCTCCAAGCTCTTAACTTTGTTTATTAGCGACAGTTGTTCGTCTTCCATTGTGGACAGACGCTCCTCAGCATGTGTCACACGCTTCACACACTCCTCCACTTCTTTCCTCATTGCTTCAATAGCTGTCATAACGTTATCAAACCTTCCGGAAAATTCAGACTTTAAGTTCTTTATTGTATCTAGTATATCTGCTTTGTCTGCAGTGGGTTGTTCATTTCGCTGTTTTTAGCTACTAGCGCTACGTTTGTTCCTTTGCTGCTGTCCGGTGTTTTGCTAGCTTTCCTGCTAGCTTCGTTAGCACTAGGCTGTACGGTTTGTGATCCGTAGTCCGTCAACTTGGATTGCATAATTGTTGGCTCCATTCACATAAAGGGAGCTACTTTCACTTTATGTGAAAGGGAGACATTTCAACTAACTCCTTCATCTTTAAAAACTGTGTTAGGATAGACTAAGTGCTTGGTGACTTTACAGTACTGTAAATGTATTCATTTATTTAAAAAAATATGTTTTTTTATTTTTTTGTTGTTGTATCCACCTCTTTCCCAAAAAGCTCATGTGGGCTTCCATGACAGTCCTGTGCCGCCCCTCCTGGTAGTATACTTGCGGCGGAAGTCCTGTAGCGTGTGTTTTGCTGTGAAATACATGCCGGGACAACAGTTAATTTCCTCTCGTTTTTTAATTTTTTTGGGTTGTTTCTTGCTGGGTTAGAGGGTGTTACAGCCCGTTATACGTTTGAGCAACGCGCTGTTGTAAACGTGAAGGATCTATGTCCATCAGAGGAGCTGACAGCAGCTCCTTCCTCTGTCTGAGTTTGGCTCGGACCTGCTGTCGAAGATGTCGCGCTCCTATCAACTTTAGTTCGGTAAACAAAATATTCTATATAAATAATTTTGTGAAACTATGTCAGAACAATATCAGAGTATAACCGTCTAATTAGTAGCTGTTTTTTTTCTTCATGATTTAGCGTCTCTGCTGCTGTGGTTTAGCTGTGGTTAGCTTAGCATGTCGCTACTTTACATGCTAACTTCCAGACGTAACACTCACAACAAAAGTCTGGTCCTGGTCCTTGTCAAGCTTGGACTTTTTTTGGCTGTGTGTTATTTTAGTTAAACTGTTATTTAGCTGGTTAGATATGATTGAGACAGTTTACACATCTTTTTTCCAAGACAGACCGGGTCAACAATGACACAGGCCTCAAAACCTGACCCGTCATTAAACCAGTTATTAAAGCACATTTAAAATAATGATGTTAATTAAAGAGGAGAAAAGTGCACATGAAGCTACATTTGTATTAAAATGTGAGTAAATAAAGCATTTACTTAACAAATCTGTCATTAAATGATATAACTATGTGTGTGTTATACACACATGTTTATATTATTTATATTTATTTATATTATTTAATGACAGATCTGTTAAGTAAATGCTTTATTTACTCACATTTTAGTACAAATACTGTACTGCACACACTGTCTATGACAAGACAAGTTTTCTTTTTCTACTTTACAGAAGAGTGAAGGGCCGTGATCCATCCAGAGATAAGTTTGTACACCTTGGTCCATGCAGTCTCAGATCCTAGACCTGGGTCCAGTCTCAGATCTACACCTTGGATTCCTGAGGAGTTGGCTGCAATCGGACGGTTCCACATGAACAGGGATCTGTTCTAGTTTGCGGGTCTCCATCATTGCTTGTTGAAGTGTTTTTGATCTGAGCCAATTCATTTTCATTAAGACAAAACCACCTACAGTTCTCATATTGTACAGTATTCAGTTTCAACTGTTTTAAATGTATAATTATAGCTTTTATTCTGAACTTTGTCAGTCTCCTGGATGATGAAAACTTATAAGCAAAATGAATATTTTTATGTTTTGCACATGTGAATAAAAACACTGGCCTAAGAACAATCAAGACTTTTAGTTTTTATTTATGTGTATTAGAATGAGTAGTTCGGGTTACATCACAATGAAACTACTTCACATTATTAGACATTGAACAGTATTTTAATTAATTGAACAGCAGATTTATTTATAGAAGATTTTATTTTAACTCATTTGTTGCTGTGTACAACTGCACAAAACTTCTGGACCAAGTCGAGTTTCCATCCATCTCCTGGGAGTCTGCTCGTGATTGAAGATTCTACAACCTGAGAGAGTACCTTAACACATATATTTTTAGATATGGAGTAAATCATTTATATGTTTCTCTTTTGTATATATACTCTACACCATGAATGTTTTTGTTGAAAAGCTTATGTAATAGTGTATGTATGATGCAATCAACTGAAAAATGACTTCTTTTTTTGTTTTATTCAACCACAATGTAACAGGTAGGTTCTTCTTCAAATGGCAACACATGATTTTCTCAAAACAACAATGTACATATTTCATATTATCTTGTCTTTGAAGATTGCAGAAAATATAGAACTACTTTATCATCAACTTGTTAATTAATTAAACAACATATGTTTCAACTTTGTACATTTTACTTGTGACATTTTCAACAAATTTTCTATTAAATGTCTGCTTTCATTCACAGCACAGACTTGAACTCTGACTATATTAATGTCTGGCTGTGATCTAAATATTCTGATATCCAGATAAGTGATGTACCTTCCACAGTATGTCCAGTCAGCCTATCCGTCAGCAGTGAGATAAGATGTTAACTGTACCTCACCTGAGCAGTGACAGGTGATGTACAGTTAACGTCTTATCTTCGCAGCTTTTTAAAACATCCTTGGAATGTATCCACCTTTGATGTGCTGCCATGTACGTCAGGTAAAGGAAACTTATGTGTAAAGAAAGAATTTAATTGCTAGCAAGTGTGTTAGACCACAACAGAAAACAATAGCGCGGGACCACGGGCGGAAATACAGATCCGGCTTCCGCTATGAATTATGGGTAGTCGCGGGAAATCGGAAATAAGGTGGATAGGATCTGACTTACGTTTTTTTCGACATACGAACGGTCCTTAGGTCCGGAACTCGTTCGTAAGTCGAGGGTTCCCTGTGTGTATATATATATATGTAACCACTGTTCACGTTTACCCTATGAACAGCGCCCAGTTTCTCTGACCTACACTCTATGAAATACTTCACAATATGAAATAAGTGTGTTATTTGGTGACAGCCTATGCTGTAAATAGAGTGTGTAACTGAGCCCAATATCAAAACTAGATAAATCCAGCTAAAATCTAAATGTCATGCAAATTTAACATTGTACTAAATACGGAAGGAATAGGAAAAATAGTAAAGTTGAAAAAACATACCAGTTTAATAAACTGTACTGGTCAGTAGGGCAATGCACATTAGAGCACAGTTAAACATTTAGTACAGTTAGTGCAACCAAACTGTCTCAGAACTGTACAAAACAACCCCTCAAACAGAATACATATAACAACAACAAAAAATCAGCAAACAAGGTTGAATGAATTAACCACACTTTTCAGTCTCAAAACTTCAGCAGGCAAGGCTGAGTGAATTAACCACACTTTTCAGTCTCAAAACTTCAGCAGGCAAGGCTGAGTGAATTAACCACACTTTTCAGTCTCAAAACTTCAGCAGGCAAGGCTGAGTGAATTAACCACACTTTTCAGTCTCTTGACTTAGCAAAGCAGTCAGTTAGCTCTAAAACGTTGCAGGCCTGAAGGGACTCAGTGAGCTATCATCCTCAGAATAGCAGTTCCAGAGATGGCGGCTCCCAGAACAACAGCGAGGAATGGGTTACTCACCCCCACCATGGATTACCAGTTTGGAACTAAGGCAATGAAACTGCTCCAACTTCAGTCCAACGGCAATTTCCTGTTCACGAGCGTGGTTTGGGTCCGCAGCTCCACATCCAAGCAATACGCTGAGCGTGGTCCGGTTCAGTGGCTCCAGAAAACAGACAAAAACGTCCAGGGAAAAGTTTTGTAGCTTCAATGTTAGCTAAAACAAAAAGTCCCAGCGGTATTGATCCAAACCTGTTCATCAACCGATGCCGAACCAACTCCTTCACACCTCCAACAACGCTTTTTCCCAGAGCATCACAGCCAATCAAATTGCTTAAACGCCCTCACCCCAGACCATACAGCCAATCAAATTGCTTAAACTTGATTTTGCCCTTGACAGACCAGCAGGGTAGCAACAAGTGAAACGATGCATTTACTGGCAGTGGTAAATAACAGTTACTAACAAAAACGCTACATTTACTGGGTGTTTTAAGCCAATTGAAAATACTTGTACATACTATAATGTTAAGGACTTTTACAGTGTGTAAAACCTCCAATATGTGAGTGCAAAACATTAGCCAGATTAAGTAAAAGGCGATTATTACTGTTTAAAGTAAAAAGGCCTACAATGCATTGCATGTAAGAACATGTTTAAGGTGTGTAGGAAAAAAGAGTTATACTGTATATATATAACCCAAGGGGTTACATCCTCCCCCTTCTAAAAGTCCAGATGCCCTCATCGGACTATCTACGCAGAACAATTCAATTTACCCTTGTTGGCTAAATTACTTGTCATAAAAACCCCAAGCTAAACTAAAGGAGGCACACACTGGACCACAGGGGCATGGCTCCTTCTTCCAATGGTGATTCTTACTCCACGGTGTACTATCACTAATGGCTCGTCGAAAGAATGTCCAGGCCTGTCATAACTGAGCCGAATGACTGGCTTAATCTCTCGTCGTGAATGATGATTATTAAGGGGCTCTGCAATGCTTTCAGACTGACTAGCCAAAAGGGTCGCTTCCCCAGCTAGACCTGTGGCCCCCACCGGGTCGTCAGGTAGCTGCCTAACCTCTGGTCCCTTCTCAGCCTCTGAGGCTGTGACTGCACTCATAGGTTCTGTCGGACAAGCACTATTTGAAGGTGTTGTGGGGTCTGTAGTGACATGAGACTCTGGTCGGTTGACGTGGTCTGCCAGTAGATCTAGTGCTTGGGAAACCGACTCTCTCTGAGCAGTGGATAGGTACCACAAATCGTCTTCCTCCGCATCAGACAGAAGCTCCTTGTCCGTTCCGTGCATTGCACTGTCATCATGCATGTTTGTCTGGATTTTTGTTGAGGACCTTGTTTCAGATCGGTGGTATTCTGGTTTCTCTTCATGATCAACAGGAAACCGAACCAGGTGTCCAATAGGTAGGAGATTATCACGATGCAGAGTTTTGACAACGACTCTACCTTTTTCCGACTTTACCTTGTAAACCGGCAAGCTTGGCAGTTTTTCCATCACTATATAAGGGCTTGAGTTCCACTTATCTCCCAGTTTATTCTTGCCAGGTACACCTGTCATTCGAATGAGTACTCTGTCTCCAGGTTCTAGAACTTGATTTCTTACTCTAGTGTCATAGTATCTTTTGTTGCGCTGGTGGCTCTTGTCTGCAACTTCTTGTGCCAATTGGTAAGCCTGTTGCAACTCTGCTTTTAGCTTTTCAACATACTGAAGGTAACTTTGGTGATCTTTGCCATCTGGAGATGTCCCAAAACATATGTCAACTGGCAGACGAGCCTCACGACCAAACATGAGGTAGTATGGTGAATAACTGGTAGAGTCATTTTTCGTACAATTGTAAGCGTGAACCAGCAAACTGATATGTTGACTCCACCTTTGTTTTTGAGAGGGATTGAGCGTGCCCAGCATAGATAGGAGGGTGCGGTTAAAACGTTCCGGTTGTGGGTCACCCTGGGGATGATAAGGAGTCGTCCTTGACTTCTTTATGCCCAACATTTGCAGCAGCTCTTTGATTAATCGGCTCTCAAAATCACGTCCCTGATCAGAGTGAATCCTCGCAGGCAGTCCGTAGTGAATAAAGAACTTGTCAACCAAAATCTTGGCAACGGTTGAGGCTTTTTGATCTTTGCTGACATAGGCCTGGGCGTAACGGGTAAAATGGTCTGTAACCACGAGGACATTGGCCACTCCCTTCACATCAGGCTCAATAGATAAAAAATCTATGCAGACCAGGTCGAGAGGGCCACTGCTAGTGATTTGATTTAGTGGTGCAGCCCGTTGGGGTAGGGTTTTGCGGGCAACACACCTGCCACAATTCTTGATGTAGTCGGTAACATCGGAGACCATCTTGGGCCAGAAAAACCTGTCTCTCAATAGCTCAACGATGCGATCTATTCCAAGGTGCCCAGAATCATCATGAAGCGCCCTGAGTACTTGTGGTCGGAACTGACTTGGGAGAACGAGTTGTAAGTTCTGGCGGCCATCAGGTCTGGAAACTTTCCGGTGCAACAGTCCATCTTTCATCAGGAGTTTTGAACTTTCCCTTTGTAGAAGCAATAACTCAGGATGTCCGTTGGAGGGCCAGACCCCAACTTGAACTGCTTTCTTGGCACGACCAATCACAGGATCTAGGTCTTGTGCTTTGGCCAGATCTACTTTGCTTAGTCTCTCCAAAGGACTTAACTGCAGGTGAGTAAAACAAGCATATGCATCAGGAATAGCACTCGGCTTGGCCCCTAGTTGATCGATAAGTCGCTCTGAGTGCTCGGAGGACTGAGTTCTGTCCACAGGGTGGAAAAGAGCTTTAACTCCAGCGGGGGATATTATTCTCCAACTGTGGTCATCATCAATTGCATGTCTGGACAACCAATCAGCATCCACATTATCTCGGCCAGGTTTGTATTGGATGTCAAAATCGTAAGTGGTGAGGGCGGCTAGCCACCTATGACCCGTTGCGTTCAACTTGGCGGTTGTAAGTATGTAAGTGAGGGGGTTATTGTCCGTCCTCACTGTAAAACGAGCCCCATAAAGATAATCATGAAACTTGTCCACGACTGCCCACTTCAATGCCAAGAATTCTAATTGGTGAACAGGGTAGTTTCTCTCTGACTGGCTCAGCTTGCGACTAGCAAATGCAACAGGACGTCAAGCCATCAGAATGTTCCTGGTTAAGGACCGCTCCAAGCCCATCAAGGCTGGCATCGACGTGAAGGACGTACGGCTTTGAAGGGTCTGCAAAGGCCAAGACGGGGGCGTGAGTGAGACACTGGACAATTTTTTGAAATGCCTCAGTACATTCGGGCGTCCATCGCTCACCAAATGGCTGAGAGTGGTGGTAGTATGGTGTGACAAAGCCCTCATTCTTCTTTCGTTTCTTTTGTGTTGGTGGGTACCCCTTTGTAAGATCTGTGAGGGGCCGGACTATGGCAGAATAGTTGGCGATGAACTTGCGGTAATAACCGCAGAACCCTAAAAAGGACTGCAGTGATTTTAGGTTCATTGGAGGTTCCCAGTTCGCCACTGCCTTTATCTT
>JBBPBX010043659.1:8697-27815 GCA_038048925.1 Garcialebias charrua
AGAAACTCTCAGAGGAGGACATAAACGTTTTCTCGCTTGGGAAAAGTTAATCAAACACAATCTCAGTTCCTCAAAATCACAACAAACAAACAACAACATTAATAATATATTAAAGTTTATAAAGTGCGGTTCTTTCAGAATGGTGGATCAGGAAACAGAGAACCTGCTGTCTTTCCGTCTTGTCAGAGTTGGAATGTAGATTTAGTTCATGAAAATCTTTTTTTCCTCCTTTGTTTTTTTCCCAGCTTCATGTTTCAGAACACATCAAAGAACCACAAACTGAACGAACACATTTGTGCCAAAACGGTACCACACACTCAACGATACCAAGAACTACAAGAAAAAAACACTAAAATGTCTTCCGTCGCTTTAAACTCCGCCCCTTTGCTGAGGTTCTGATGGGTCTGACAGGACATGGTCTGATTTTGAGACAGGTTCTGATGGGTCGGTCGGGACCTGGACCTGACTCAGCAAAATGCCCGATGACATCAACTTGTTCCATATTTACATTTGCACTTTAGTTTTTGAAACATCTGGAGCAACAGGTTCTTCAGTAATCTGCTGACAGAGTCCCTGTGCTCCTCTAGAGAACATTTAAGGAAAAAAAAAGACAATTTAATTAATTTAATTATTTACTGCAGCTAAGCTCCCATTAAAGTCATGAAGCCAGTACCTCACAGGACAGTTTGTTTTAATGCATGTTCTTCTCTCACGTGCACAAATTGTAAAACTGCACTCTTGCCCATGCACGGTAGTTCATTCCAACCTCCAACCACCTCGGTCTGCTGCTCAGAACTCCTTGATCAAAGCTTAACCATCTCCCGTTCTGAGCAGAAGAAAGAAAAAAAAAACAGAGAGGAGTTTCACTCTAATGTCCTACGAGTCTCCATGTGAATATTTTGGGAAAGAACTGTGGAAAAACACAGCAGATTTAATATTGTGTTTATAAAAAGGTCGGCTCCGGATCAGGTTTTTGGTTTAGACTCATTGTGAAAATGAGTCAGGAGGCGGAGCTTGTGGCCAGAGATGTTTCTGTCAAAAGATCATCTGGTTTCAGTCTCATGGACCCAGGTGTCTTGTTAAAACCTGTCATTGTTATTTCTCATCTGGTGGTATTTGGACCTGGACGTTCAACCCAGTGAGATGATGGCTTTATCCAATGGTTCCCAGAACCTTTTAGTACAGTGGTTCCAGATGTCGGTTCAGAACAGAGCTGAGGGTCTTGAAACACCAACTGGTGGGTCTCCTAAATGTTCCATAAATACAAATGGTTCTTAGAAACTGTTCAAATCTGTAAAATGTGTGTTTGGGTCAAAAGAGAAGCTTGTGAACCAGAACCAACAGAGCCACCAGAACCAGCAGCAGAACCAGCAGGAGTTGGGCTGTGTTAGTTTGTGGGCCATGGTTTGGACAGTTTGGGAACCACAGTTCTAGAAGTTTTACACAAGAACCATTGATTCTGATCAGGAACTTCACTGGACGGACGTAACAAAACTTTTCTGAAAGTGTAAAAGTGAAACGATGGACGGTTACAGCTGGCATGCTGGTTAACAACATTAATATTTATAATTTTTTTAACTAAGTTTAATAAAAACATGAAACCGCCGGCTGGAAGTCAGATGAGCATTGACTTCCAGTTGATTTTGTAAATTCTGATCCAACATTTTAGTGAAATCTATGTTCTGCTGTGCTCTTATTGTGAAGGGTTTTGGCTGCTTCCTGGTGCTGCTCTTCTCTCCCAGCTTTTAATTCTATATGAACCCACAAACAATAAAGAGTTGAAGAGAAATGACACAAACATGAGCGAAGGCTGTGGCTTGTTGTTGCTTTTTGTTTGGTGAGAATAAAAACAGGTTCAAGTCGTCGAGAACATGACACCGGTTCCTACAGATGGAGACATTACAACACAGGACGTCTGAGTGAGTCCAACACGTGTTTACCTTTAAAAACAAAGACCAGGGACCAATCTGATCTCTGGTTCTTCAGTCTGTCTTGACCCGTCTGGAGAAGTTAGTATGTTTCCAGTGAATTGTCCCAAAATAAGTTCTGGACATCCAGCATGGCAGCCAGGTCCAGGATGTGCTTCTGCAGGAGGCTGCTCTCCACCGTCTCCTGCTTTGGCAGCTCGGGGTACGACTCCGGGAAGCTCCGACACTCCTGCACACACAGAACCAGAACAATTTTTATAACTTCCTGTAGCAGCTAACTATACTGCTATGCTAACGTTAGCTTGTCCAGGATCAGCAGGTCCACTTCCTGCTGGGCGTTTTATTCCTTCCCTCCTCGGTAACAGTGCTAAGAACGGGTCAAATTGGTCACCTTTTAACATCACTAACCAACAACAGGTCCATTTTCTTTAGACTCACCCGGAAGAGTTTATGGAGTCGGAGCGCAGCAGAACAGAACACGAACCGGATCAGGAGCAGCCGCAGGAACTCGTCACCGAAAAACTGCAGAAAAGCCTGATCTGTAGAGACCAAGCCAGGAAGTCTTAAACATATCCAAAGTGAAACAAATTAAACAGAAAGCTTCTGCAGAAATGTTGGAGTCTGAAACTCCAACAGCAACTTAAGTCAAACTTTTATTCTGAAGGGCTTTATTTTGAAACTATATGTTCGGTCTTCTTCCTGTTTCCTGTTGATCCTCTGACTGAATTATCAAAGGTCCGATCAGAGGCGACATGAAGGATCTGTGAGGGCAGTCATGATGGAGACAGAGGAGGGAAAAAAAGCATGCTGGGTAATATAGAAGAGCAACAAGCTGCTGCATCTCTGGAGCCTTTGACATTGTTTTTGTTGTTGTTTCAGTAAAACTCACAGCCTGTTTGTTTGAATTTGTCCAAGTTTGTTAATTCAGACAATTTAAATCAATTATTTCCTGAAGTCTTTCTGTAAAGGTTTAATAGCAGATGTGTAACAGATCTGTACCTATGGTCCGTGAGCGAGTTATCATCTGTCCGATGTCCCGGAAGACTTTACGGAGGAACTCCTGCGCCTGCTCCCAGAGCCCCTGTCCAATGCTGTTTAGTCCACAGATGGAGGAGAATGCCAGCAGAGGACTGTAGAGGAACAGAGTGAAGAGACTCCCCCGCTGGGAGGCGTCTAAAGACAGGAAAACACGGGACAAACGCTCTAAATAACCTGCTTCTGGTCAGTTTTCTGTCCACAGGTCTGTGGTTTTGGACAAAAAACAGCCAGACCTGATAAAGAGCAGATGGATGAGTCTTATTTCAGCTTTAGAAGGTTGTGAACAGAGATAACTCACCTGGTACACTCTTAGGGTAAACTGTAGGTGAGAGCAGACACACCAGAGGCTGACCAAAAAGATTACTGAAGTTCTGTTCAGACCAAAGACAGAAAACATCAAACAATCCTGAACAGGACGGAGTACGGCCATCACAGAGCCTCTCAGAGTAACAGACCTTATAAGCTGTGCTGTTAGAGGAGTCCACAATGATAAACAGAGGCTTCCTGGTAAATGGAAATAAATCCCCTGGATAAAGGCTGCAGCAAGAAAAATAACAGAACCTTCAGTTTCTGAGTGGACCTCAGACCTTAACAGTCCCAACATGAGAACACATCCCTCACCAGTGCATCTCTTTCTGGGCCTGGTTCCTCTTTTGGACTGTCTCTCCGTTCACCACATCTCGGTTTGTGTTCGTCAGAACTCCTCCAAAGTCATATGGACCCACTGGAAACCAAGACACAAACATCAGAACAGAGTTTCAAATTTCCTCACATAACGGTACCTAGTTTCATCTTACATTACAGATCTTATTGTTCCATATTTTACTAACAGAGCACTTCATAGAAAGCATAGAAAGTGTCCTGACCAGCTGCATCACTGTGTGGTTTGGTGCATGTACTGCATCCAGCCGCAAGAGCCTCCAGCGCATTGTGAGAGCAGCTGAGAAGATCGTGGGCACCTCCTTTCCCTCACTGCAGGACTTACACAGCAAACGCCTCACTCGGAAAGCCCTCTGCATGGCAGGTGATCCCACACACCCACTACACAGCTGCTTCAGACTGCTGCCATCAGGGAGGAGACTGAGGAGTCTCCAGGCTCGAACCAGCAGACTGAGAGACAGCTCTGTTCATCAGGCAGTCAGGATGCTAAACACTCTGCCTGCTCTGCCCCCTCTCCCATTTGAACTGCCTTAACACTAAAACTTTCTCACACATTACCACTCAACACAAAGATTTTGGCACTGGACTCTGTGTCATCAGACGGGTTATTCACTAAACTCTCGGTCATGTGCTCATACAGTTTGCACTACTTCTCATACTTGCACTGATGTTTGTATTGCATCGCTGCCTATAGTCATGGTACTGTTTACATTCTCTGTTTACATTTATTAATACTGTTTACTTTTATTACTACTGCTTATATTTAATTGCTACTGTTTACATTTACACTACTCTAATATCTGCACCGCTGCTGATACATATACAGTGTGCTCTGACCGGTCTTGTTTAGGATGCCCAATGTGCCTTACTGCATATGCCACTTTTTGCCTCTATAACAACATCAACTACTACCTCATACATATACTGTGTACATTAACTCATACGCTGCTTTGCCACTTTGCAAATGTCAATGCTAGAAACCTTTAGTTTATTTTAGTTATACTTTTTATACTCTTTTTTTATACTAGTATGCAAAAACTCAGGACAATATTATGTTCATTAAATGTTTAATGTTTTAGTTTTAGTTTTAGAGTCGGTGTAAATTTTCATACTCTTATACCACTATGCAAAAACTCAGGACAGTGTTAGTTTTACTATTTTATGCTTATGTCTATTATTATATGTTTCAGTGTTTCAATGTTTAGATGTTTACTGTTGCACCGAGGGACTGAGAGAAACGCAATTTCGGTCCTGTGTATGTCCTGTACAGTACATATTGCAGATCTGACAATAAAGTTGACTTTGACTTTGACTTCTCTCTCAGACTGCAGGTTAACTTGTGGTTCTTAGAGTTTCTAACAGTAAAATGGGAGGCAAAGCTTTCAGTTCTCCAGTTCCTCTCTTCCAGTTTCCGTCCATTAGGCTGACATTTTGCCTATTTTACAGCTCAGGCTGAAGACTTAGACAGATTCATCACAAAGGGAAGATCCATGATGACCCAGAAACTCTGTAAACGGAGTTCATTCTTGATGTTTAAAAACAATATTAGGCAGATTTTAACATGTTACACTTCAAGTCAACACAGCTGAGTTCTGCTCCACACCTATTTTGGTTTGGCTTGACCCGCTTTATTTCTAAAAGTTCACGTCTGAGCGGGACATGGCTTGATCGGTAATTTATGACCATCCAGATGGAGGAGAAAGACAGAGTGGTTTGTGTGAACATTTCACAGAACTGTTTTATGAAGGAGCCTCACAAAAAAGTCTGTTTTTGGCTTTCTTCATGTCAAATCGTTGGCTATGTACTATAACTCCTGAGTATGGGTGTAGCCCTTTAAGAACTGACACAAGTGGGTTCACACCGCACGCAGCACGCCAACACTGAAAAAAACTCTAGTCCAAGCTCACCCACTGTGTGGGCCCCACCTTGGGTCCGTATAAATTGCCTCGGGACCGTAGGTCTGCTCCAAACAGCATACTTTTTTTTCAGCTACTTAGGAGCCAGTGAGGCCCAGGTTTTGAAGGGCTATGCCCATACTCATAGACTCTGGGGTAACAGTACGTAACCAACGTTCTATTTCGTATGGGCTTCGCCCTTTAAGAGCTGACACTAGTGGGTTAAAGGGTGAAACAGGGTGTAGTCTATGCCTCACTGGATCCATCCAAAACCATGAGCACACAGAAAAAAAAGCCTAAATATGCTCACCCTGACTTTCCATTCGAGCGTAATTACGCAACACTGATCCATGTGCTCAGTGTGCACTGGTGACAGGTGCGTACCCTCTGTGCCGGTCTGAAGCTGGGGATTAAAGCTTCCTCACATAGTTGGCAACTAGAGGGGAAGGGAGGGGACTTCAGCACAGAGGAAGTTCCCTTGCTTGAACGTCAGATAGAGAAAAACACCTGCTTATAAAAGAATGAGCGGGGTTGAAAAAACTGAGTGAGGATAGCTGTGACGTCACTCAGACAAGACTCTGAGAACAGAGTGTTAGAGAAAGGTTGGAGACATCACAGAGGTAAAAGTGGAAGAAGAGGTCAGTGATGACCAGAAAGCCACAGAACAAATGTCTTGTACAGACACACCTCCGTGCAATGCTGTGGAGGTTGAAATCCCTCTGGTGGAAAGAGCCCTGAGTCCATCAGGAGAGGGAAACCCAGACGTACTATAAGCTAGAGCTATAGTCTCACATAGCCAGTGAGACAGGCACTGAGGATATAAAGGTTGGCCATGTGACTGTTCCATGAAATGAATGACCAATCGTTCAGATTTACGCAGTGAGCTTTACTTAACATAGGAGCGTGCGAACAGGGCAGAGGACCTGAGATTGTGCCTCCTCTTCAGAGTTATGTGGGAGGAGAAAGAACCCATCCAGTATTATAACTCTGGATCTGAAAGACCTCTTGATGCTTTTAGGTGTAAACGCAGAGTTTGGTCGAAGCATAGCTGAGCTCCCATCACCTTAGATTCTGGGACAGGAGGGAGCGACAGACAAGGTTGCGAGATCGCTCACGCTCTTCGCTGACGTCAGAGCTAACAACAAAACTGTTTTGAAAGATGGTAATTTACCTGATCCAAGGGTTCAAACCATTGCTTAGATAGCACATGGAGTACTAGCGCTAAATCCCACTGTGGAAGTAAAGCGTGTGCCACCAGTCTGTGTCTGTGCATGCTCTTCAGAAACCCTTTAATCAGAGGATGGTTAAAAACCATTCTGTCATTAAAACCTTCTTGACAGGAAGAGATGGCTGCAGTGTATGTTTTAATCATGTTGAAAGCCAAGTTCCTGTCCATCAGCAACTGCAGGAAGGACAAAATAATAATAATAATAATAATGTGTTTGTCTGTCATCTGTGTATGTTTCCCATACACAGACGAAATTCGTCTCTGCATTTAACCCAACCACCACCAGGTGGTACAGTGAGCAGCCAGAAAGCGCTCGGGGAGCTGGAGAATTAGGTGTGCACTCATAGACACCCCAAGGTGTGTAGTGGCCGGGACGCGAACCCGTGTCCTTCGGGTCCCAAGTCGAAAGCCCTGCCACTACACCATCTTGGCTCCATATGCAGCTTAAGGGACATGAAATCGGACCCACTCCAGGCATCATTGCTGAAAAGTTGTCTACTTGTATGTACAGTATAGAAGGCTGTGGTGGAGGCTGCGCGTGCACCCTGAATTGTACGTACCGTAAAAACCGGTGTATAATACGCTGTATTTTTGCTCATTTGAATGTCCTGCGTATTAAACACCGAAGAGTATTATTTATGGATTTTTTCCCATATTTTTAGACCAATTTTTCGCTCTGATTCTTCGTTTTTCATTTTGGGCAAAAATGGTGCAGTACCAGTTTCGGCTGCTATGGGCGCTAAGGCGCTCTGTAGTCTGTTTACCTGCACTGTACCAAAAATGGTGCAGTACCAGTTTTGGCCGCTATGGGCGCTAAGGCGCTCTGTAGTCTGTTTACCTGCAGACTACCTCGAGGAGTATCTTGTTATGTGTATTCAGATAAAAACCCATCACCCACCGCAAAATCACTGAGAGAGAGCAGGAGAACCAACGAGACAGCACACTGAAACCGGGAACAGAGAACAAAGAGAGAAAATGCCGCCAAAAAGAAAGTCCTATACTGCAGAATTTAAGCTGCAGGTTGTGAAATTCGCTGTGGAAAACAGCAACCGAGCAGTGGGACGTCACTTCGGGGTCAACGAGGCCTGTGTTCGGTTGTGGGGAAAGGCGGAGGTCTCGCTGACCGCCATGAAGCGGTCCAAGAGGGCGAACAGGGGGAAGAAGGCCCGCTGGCCCCAGCTTGAGGAACGGGTCAAACGGTGGGTTCTGGAAGAATGCGCGGCCGGGAGAGGCGTCTCCACGGTCCAGCTTCGACTGCACGCCGTGGCTCTGGCCAAAAACATGGACATTTTGGAGTTCGCTGACGGTGCATCGTGGTGCTACAGATTTATGTGTAGAAACCAGCTTTCTCTGAGGGCGCGCACCACAATGTGCCAGAAACTTCCAGCGGACTTTGAGGAGAAGGTCGCCAGCTTCCGCGCATTCGTCGCCCGCCAAGTCCAGGACCACCACATCTCGCCAGCACAAATTCTGAATATGGATGAAGTACCACTTACATTCGATTTGCCAATGTCTAGGAGTGTCTCAAAGAAAGGTGAGAAGAGCATCTCCATCATGACCACAGGACATGAAAAGTCCCACTTCACCGTGGTCCTCGCCTGCTGCGCGGATGGGGCAAAGCTGCAACCCATGGTGAATTTTAAAAGAAAAACCATGCCTAAAGAGAACTTTCCACCAAGTGTGGTTGTTGAAGTGAATGAAAAAGGATGGATGGACACTGGGATGATGAATGTGTGGATGGCCAGATGTTACAGCAAGCGGCCAGATGTTTTTTTTTTAATCTAATGGCCCTTTTCCACCGGTCGGCTCGGGTCGGATGTTACGTCATATGTGCGTCGCAGAGACCCCCTTTCATCCTTTTCCACCGGATATTCCGTGCTAAGCCGCGCGAGATTTCTTGAGATTTTCGGGCTGGTTTCAGAGGGGTACTGAAGCGAGCTCACCCGCTCCGGAAGGAGGGAGGAGGAGACTCGAGCTGTTTTCACGGAAGCGAGGGAAGCTATCACGGCAGGACTTTTACATGAATAACACGGTAAAAACAATTGTTATTTTTTAAATTTATAGCAAAGATGGGTCTTCAGCTGAACGTGTCCTTAATAAAATCACGTACTGCTCAAAACTGCAGGATTTTAAAAAGTAGTTTCGCCACGAGCAACGCGTCGCGCGCGGGCGGCTTTATGTCTTTAAATGTAGCTCAATGAACAGATATAAAATATAATTCATAGCTGACTTTATAGTACGAGGGCTCCTGAGCTTAACCACGCTTTAATATTGTCACGTAGTGGTCAAATATGCTGCATTTAAAGTAGTTTCGCTTTGACTTTTCCAAAACCTGTGCTTGCACAACGAAAATAAATTATAAAAATTCGAATTTTATTTCAAATAACTCCAACAGGATACATTTCGTATATGAACATGTTGTGATCACACTAGATTTTTTTGAAAAATATCAGCTATGTGGTTTTTGATAGAATTGATAATATGTGATACAAAGTAGAAGGGAGAAAATTAATGGAGGTGTCTTTATGTCTATAAAACATTGAATTTTATTTCAAATAACTCCAACAGGATACATTTCGTATATGAACATGTTGTGATCACACTAGATTTTTTTGAAAAATATCAGCTATGTGGTTTTTGATAGAATTGATAATATGTGATACAAAGTAGAAGGGAGAAAATTAATGGAGGTGTCTTTATGTCTATAAAACATTGAATTTTATTTCAAATAACTCCAACAGGATACATTTCGTATATGAACATGTTGTGATCACACTAGATTTTTTTGAAAAATATCAGCTATGTGGTTTTTGATAGAATTGATAATATGTGATACAAAGTAGAAGGGAGAAAATTAATGGAGGTGTCTTTATGTCTATAAAACATTGAATTTTATTTCAAATAACTCCAACAGGATACATTTCGTATATGAACATGTTGTGATCACACTAGATTTTTTTGAAAAATATCAGCTATGTGGTTTTTGATAGAATTGATAATATGTGATACAAAGTAGAATGGAGAAAATTAATGGAGGTGTCTTTATGTCTATAAAACATTGAATTTTATTTCAAATAACTCCAACAGGATACATTTCGTATATGAACATGTTGTGATCACACTAGATTTTTTTGAAAAATATCAGCTATGTGGTTTTTGATAGAATTGATAATATGTGATACAAAGTAGAATGGAGAAAATTAATGGAGGTGTCTTTATGTCTATAAAACATTGAATTTTATTTCAAATAACTCCAACAGGATACATTTAGTATATGAACATGTTGTGATCACACTGTGTTGTTTAAAAAAAAAAAAAAACAGTTTCTGGACTAAATTAATCACATTTTTCTTTTACAGTCAACAGAAGAAAATCGCCAGAATTCAACAACCTGTGTCATCTTCTGGAGGAAGACGTGAGACACCAGATGGAAATTTGTTACTTCTGTTTGTCACTTCAAACTTTTCCTATTAAACGTTATATTTTCTTAAGTGGTGTCCTCGAACATTCAATTTCCTAAACTTATTTTATAATGTGAAGTGTGTATTGTGTTTAAATCCATACTGGAAGTTAAGAGAACTTTCCATTTGCATTTGACCTTTAAAGAATCATAAGATAAAGATTATTAGAATCTGCTCAACTGTTATTACGTTATAAATTATTTGGTTCTAGGATGAAGTCATACAAAAAAAGTCAAAAATTAAAAGTGGCCAAAGTCCTTTGGACAGTTTAAAGTTAAAGAATTCACAGACCATCCATCTACCATCTACCACCCAGCAGCAACTTTACCAGGGAGACACTGGCAGTTTCAAAGATCACAGTGTGATGTTTTAAATCAACTTTATTTATAAAGCACATTTTAAAAACCACAGGGTCAACCAAAGTGCTGTACAATAACATAAAAGACAAGTTAATTAAAAACTATAAAAAGCATACAAAAATAAATACATATACCAGTCTTACTGCAGGTGTGTTAACATGCCATAAAAGATAAGATCACGTGTTAAAAGCCAAGGAATAAATGTGTGTTTTTAAATAAGATTTAAAAAGTTTTGAGGACTGTCAGCAGCAACTGCTCAGCTGATCTGAGATCGGGGAGGGCAGGAAGGTTGAAGCAGCTCAGATAAATATGGTTTTGCAACTTTATCAAGCACCTTGTGCATAACTAAATAATAAAATATGCTTTAATACATCTTTATTGTAAAAATACTAAATTGGAAAATACATGGGTTTAAAGAAGGCAACAAGGTAGGATTATGAATTGGGTTTAAAGATTACAGCTCATGAGGTACTCATTATAGCATGACATCTCTTTCACAACATTCTGTCAAAGCCTTTATTGTGTTCTTCTTCTAGTGGTGGCTAGTACTGTAGTAAATAGCTTGAGGGAACACTACTGCCACCATGTGGTAAGACGAGTAGGATTCTGGACCCCGCCCACAGAAGGGGTACAAAAAAGCTGTGGAAACAGAACATAGATGTGACCCGACCCGAACTGAGCCGACCTGAGCCGATCCAACCCGAGCCGAGCCGAGCGGTGGAAAAGAGGCATAAAAAAGCTGTTCTGGTGATGGACAGTATGAGAGCCCACATTACGCCAGCTGTAAAAGACAAGATAAAAACGACAAACTCCATCCCTGCCATCATTCCAGGTGGACTGACCAAGGTTCTCCAGCCCCTCGACATATCTGTGAACAGGAGTTTTAAAGCAGCTTTGCGCCGCTTGTGGGAGCAGTGGATGGTCGACAGGGAGCACAACTTTACAGCTACAGGCCGCATGCGCCACGCCACGTTCCTGCAGGCGATCGACTGGATCGATAAGGCTTGGAAATCAATTTCCACAAAAATAATCCAGTCTGGATTCATTAAGGCTGGGATCATCCCACGGCCAGATGGAGCAGAGGACACCAGCGAGGAGGAGGAGGAAGACGAGGAACAGCCTGGGCCTTTGAGTACCGGTGAGCTGGACCGTGCGATGGCTGAACTGTTTGCCAGCGACACGGAAGATGAAGACTTTGAAGGTTTTGAATAGTGTAAATAGTGTAAATAGTAGTGTAAATAATTTGTTTGAATAAAAACTGTAAACGGTATCTGTTTCTGTCATTTTTATGGGCGGGGTGAGCGTGTTTGAATTTTAAAGCCGCTAATATTTATGTTGTATTTATGTATTTATGTTGTTGTAACCGTCAAAGTGCATCTATTAACAAAAATTAAACCGAGACACGTTAACATATATATATTCAGCTAACAAATAAAATTTTAAAAGTGTTTCTGTACGGTAGTTTGATTTTAATTAAATTCAGTTCTTGCTGCGCTACAGCAAACCGTTTCTGGGTGCGAGCATCGTGTTGTTTACGTTCAGAATTCAGCTGATTTGTAATCATTTATTAACAAAAATTAAACCGAGACACGTTAACATATATATTCAGCTAACAAAAAAAATTTTCAAAGTGTTTCTGTACGGTAGTTTAATTTTAATTACGGTAAATTCAGCTCTCGCTCCAAACCGGGCCTGTGGGCCTGTTGTGTGTGTGCTGTGCGCACATCGTGTTGTTTACATTTTAAATTCAGCTGAATTGTAATCATTTATTAACAAAGATTAAACAGAGACACGTTAACATATATATTCAGCTGACAAATATATTTTTAGGCGTTTCTGTAGTTAAAATTTAATTAAATTCAGGTCGCGTTGCACAATGGACCACATTTCCCAGTTGTCTCAGCGGTGGGGTGACGCATAACGTCAGCGGTGGATGACGCGTTACGTCGGCGTCGGGAGGGTTTGGCGCCATCTAGTGGCCATAAAAAAGACTGCAACGGCAGCGCGCATTAAACACCGAAGCGTATAATGTACATTTTTTTCTGATTTATTCCCAAAAATTGGACAAAGCGTATTATACACAGATGAATACGGTACCATGTCCTGAGAGAGTCTCGTTCTCTCTAAAAATTCCCATTCAGTGGCCAGGACCAGAGGCACGGACCTATCACCGAGGAGCTCCTGATTGTTCCTCCCACCTGTAAGAGGGCATCCTCTCACCATAGCAACTTCCATGGCTGGCCCGTTAACTGTCGTAGAACCGGGAACCATGAAGCGCTCGTGCGTTCTGGTGCGATCAGAATTGCCCTCAACCGTTCCTCTTGAACCCGCTCCAACAACTGCCCTATTAGTGGAGATGGAAGAAAACCATAAAGCAGCTTCTGAGGCCATGGTTTGTGCGCAAACACGTTCAACCCCCAGTGGTGGTGCATCCTGTGGATTTGGGGATTTTCTCGAGTGTCCATCAGATCCACTTTTGCACTCCTAAATCTGTTCCAGATTTGAAAGATCAGATCCGGGTGAAGGCTGCAATCTTTGTCCTGAGGGCCCCCTTTGGACATAATATCTGCTCTTCTGTTTAACATGCCTGGGATGGAAACTGCTCTGATAGAGCACAGATGTGTGTGCGCCCAACAGAGCAGTTCTCTGGCTGTGTCCAGCAGCTGAACTAAGTGAAAGCCCCCTTGGCAATTTATATAAGCAGCCGTTGTTCTATTGTCCATATGGACCATCAAGTGATGACTCGTAGAAGTGGGGCAAAGTGTTTGATAATTTTCCCCGCTGTAAGAAGTTCCAACACGTTTATGTGGAGGGACATGTGGGCTGGCCACATCCCTCCCACCGTCTGGGACAGACATGCCCCCCCCCACCCCCACCATCCGAAGAAGGACGTGTTGGTGAACATGGACTTGAATTATGTCACTTTGCCTAAGAGAACCCCCTCTGATAAGATCTGAGGGTTTCCCAAGTGACTCAGGTCTGCCCTACCAACTGAAAAATGGTAACCATGTGGTGCTTATGACATGAGGGGTTGAGACGCAGACGATTGAACCATCTCTGCAGTTGCCTCATGTGTAACAGTCCTAGTGATACAATGATATGAACCGCTGACATCGTTCCTAGCAAACGCATGACTATCAGGGCTGTCACCGACCTGTGAACCCTGGCATTGTCATGCTGAAGCAGTGATGTCAGGGATTCCCATCTCTGCTGTGACAGGAGGGCTGTCATGGTGACCGAGTTTAGAGCCATCCCCAGAAAGGCGATTAGCTGGGAGGGTACAGTTGAGCTTTTATCTCAGTTTATTGTGAAGCCCAGAAGAAATAGCTGTGACACCAGAACCCTTGTTTGGATTTCTGCTTCCTCCCTGGACTGGGTCAGGAGGAGAATGTCGTTCAGGTAAAAGAGGACTCTCATCCCTGCCGTGCGCAGAGGCTGTAATGCCGTTTCCACGTATTTTTATGGTGTGAGCACACCGAACAGCTTTTCAGCAGCAGGAGCGTCCAGTTTACATGTAAAGTCAATGGGGGACGCGCTTCCAGCCACGTCTTGGCGTCAGGCGTCACCTCGCGTGCGTGTTGAGCGTGCTGGGAAGCGTTTTTCCGTGCACGTGAACCGGCTTCAGCCTCCAAACCGCGCATTCAGCATGCTGAAGATTTCGCGGTTCAAACTTTCAAATGTCGCTCAACTCTACCTGATTGGTTGGTGTGTCAACCAATCAGGGACAGTCTGGGGGAGAAGAGAGGGGGAGAAGAGAGGAGGAAAAGAGAGGGGGAGAGTCCCTATGTGACGCGGAAACGAGGGTGCGCGCGCACTATGTGACGTATTGTTTGTGGGACACAGAAAAGACCCGCGAGGTCGTGTACTATGGAAGAGAAACTCATTGTAGCTGTGTGTTCGCGACAAGTCCTTCACGACCAGTCAAGTCTGCTCCACAGAGACGGAAATAAAAAGCTCCTCGCCTGGCGGAGTGCGCAGGACTCTGTGCGCAGGACTCTGTATACCGGTAAGCTCCTCCCACACACCCAGCAGCTGTTTCGCGTTCTGGCGTTCAGTCTGGACACGCTGCATTCACAAGTGCGTCCACTTGCGTGCGTGACGAGCTTTTTGGAGGTTGAAAAGCTGTTCGGTGTAACCACACCATTAGAATGTGAGCGGGGCGAGCGAAAAACCAAAGGGGAGACGGTTGTATTGGTACTGAACTCCCTGGAAGAAAAAATGTAGGAACCTCCTGTGTTTTCTTATTATCGGGATATGAAAAAGGGTCTTTCAAGTCCACTAAGACAAACTAATCGCTCTAACTGACGCATTCGAGTACTCGTTTTATCGTCAGCATATGAGATGGCCGTTCCATTATACATTTGTTGAAGGAGGACAAATCCAGAATGGGTCTAGAACCTCCCGTTTTCTTTGGAACTAGGAAGTACAGAGAGTAAAACCCGGATTAAACGGTACATCCATTTGCTCATTTGGAACGTATGCCACCTCGACGTGCCACGTTCTGAAAGCGGGTAAGCGTGTGCGTTTTGTGTCGTGCATGAGAAATGATGAGGCCCTACTACAGTCATCAGCAGAGAGGGAGGCTTTGCGTGGACCCATGGAGGTTTGGAGTGAATGAACTGCTTACTCTCACACCACCCCTCAGACGCATCTGGGTGGGTGGGTTGTGTATACTGAGCAGGCGAGCAAATCGAACACTACTTAGGATGACGGCCGTCTTCAGCTCTCCCCTCCACCAGCAGGTGAAAGAGGGGGGCTGAAGAGTGAGGAGGAAAACCCCCATGTAGAGCGCATGCTCCTACCACGGGTTTATATTCTGGGTGTGTGAGGGTGGGGGGTTTCGGCATCTTTTAAACATGTGTTTAAATATTACCTTTCTACTCAGTTTGTTTGAGTTCCCGTCCTCAGCGCCCGCCTTCACCGCCAGGTGGGAGGAGGGGGCTGAAGGAGGGGGGAAATGAGGGAAAAAGTCTGCATGGAGAGCGCGCTCTCTCACTATTTGCTCATATGGTTGTGTGAAAACAGTGAAATTTCACTGTCCTTCAAGTGCTTGTTTGAGGTTAGTATGGAGGATGTGTGTAAAACAGGAGTGACAAGGGACTTCTGCTTGACTGAATGGAAGATTCTGCTCTTTGAGTGAAGTTTGTGTTTTATTTCAAAACCTTCACATTGAAAATTACACACACACACACACGCCCAACTCGTCATTTTTTCTGCCGCCTCTTCCGTGTCTTTGGCAGTGGGTTGGGTCATAACCACGCTAGATGACAACCTCTGCTGGCCCCGGGTCGCTGTGAAGACTGTCCACCGGGAACTGTGGTGGTTGGGGTCCCCGAAGACGTAGCTGCGACCGTGGATCGTCTCTGCAACTGACGGTGGTGTCTGCACTCCTGCAAGCGTCCAGCCATTCAGGGGGAGCAAAGGTCTGCATGAGGTCGGGTCACATGTCTTCTGATTTGTTCCAAGGCATCTGAGGAGGATTGCGACTGGTCCAGGACCAACTGGAAGTGAGGGCTGAATAGTCCATACAGACTAACAGGTCCCATTACCAGCAGCTCCTTCCTAATCTCATTCGGGATGAATGAGGAATGTTTCAACCACATCTGCCTTTGCAGCACTGTCGCCCAAGTCGAGATGCAGGCAGAACAAACTGCCTGTGCCGCACACAGGTTCTCGTTCAGCTCTACAGGGAAGCGGTTCGGCTCCTTGGTCTTTCTGGATATGCTAAAAGCTAGCATACTCACATTGTTCATTGCTACAGCCACCTGGAACGAACACTGATGGATCCTATCAGTGAGCCTCGTGGTCAGCTGGCCGCTTGGGGATGGTAGAATGATACGTTGTCCAATGTACCATGCCACTCTCACCCCGAAGACAGAAAACAAGCTGGGCTCCAACAGAGGACCATTCAGGAAAACCTAGTCTGAGAGCCCCTCCACCTTCATAGGTGGAGACCGGAGCCCTCAGCTCAGGGGTTCCATGACCAAACCTGAGAAGTACACAGACACTGCCAGAAACCAAGGCCAGACTGGATCCCAGTGGCCAGAGTGCTGGGCGGCAAATCTTCCCGCCAGGAGGCGTGTCGGTAGCGGCGCCGCCGGCCCGGACATGAACAGGTCGCACGCCTTCGCTGACCTCTGGATCATCTCCGGCAGCGCATGGACGACCGTGCCAATTGCCGGGAGGAGGGTGCTGGTAGACATCTGGATGCCCTGTGACCCACCTGTCGATGGCAGCTCTGTCTCCAACTTTCTCGTCCAAGAGAAAGGAACATGGCTGCTAGCCATCTCAGCGTCAAAGACGGACACGCCCGAGTCCTGCCTCACGTCAAGGAAGTCAAGAAACTTGTGCAGTGGGTAGCTCTCCTTCGGTTCTTCTTTGATGGAGGAAAAAACTCAAGCTGGTGTTGCTTCTCCTTGGCCAGGAGAAGTTTGCAAGATGGGCAGAATTCCTGCAGTGTCATGGCTTGATGGGAGTGCGCAGCCCTCAGGCAGCCTCCACAGACAATGTATAGGTCTGAAGGGAGGCTGTACCCCATTTTGCAAGCCAAACAGAAGCGAATTACTCCACTGGATGACATATTCTTGCTCTTTAGAATTCTCTTAGTGTTGTCTTCGCTGGCTGAAGAAAATGGGGAGCCGATCTATGGTCCCGAGGCAATTTATGCCCCTTTTCCACTTGCTCGGCCCAGAGCGGCTCAGTCTGGTCCGGTCTGGTTCAGTTCGGATCGGCTCACATGTAGGTTTGCCTCCATTCACTACTGCAGCCCTTCTGTGGGCGGGGTGTAGAATCTCACTCGTCCTACCACGTGTTACCTCAAGCTATTTACTAGCCACCACTAAACATTAGAAGAAGAACACCCTGCAGGACCTTGTCTCACCACCTGTTGGCGGTAATGTCCCTTGAGCTATTTAATGCTCTAATCTTACTTTATTTTTATTTTATTGCCTTTTCAGCTTGTTTTAAACCCCTGTGTTTTCCTTTTTTTCTTTATAATAAAGATTATTCTCATATATGTACAAGGTTCCTGTTAACATTGCTTAACACATTGATCGCACTGCCCTGTAATCAGTTAAACTATTTTTACAGTAAGGTACAGATTAGGAATTAATTAGGTTTCAATTGGCCCTGTAATATTAAATGTTTGTATTTCATTAAATTTAAACGGTAATATTTTGTCAGGGATAATTCAAAGTCAAATGCAAATGGATAATTTGGTTTAAACTGTCCCTTAAACATTAAAAGCATGTTTCTTTAAACGTAAAAACAAAGTATTAATAATTAAATGTTTGTTGATCAGGAAACTCGTTTGGGCATCCAAGAACAGCTTCATCGGGGTTGATGTTGACGTCTGTGCATCCTTGGAAAAGCTGCTGCACCCACAACCCGACATCAGGATGGATGGATGGATGGATGGATGGATGGGTTCATGTTGACGTCTGTGCATCCTGGCAAAAGCTGCTGCACTACTCATGACACGACATCAGGAAGGATGGATGGATGGATGGATGGCTGTTCAAATCTAATAATCTTTTTCTTATGATTCTTTAAAGGTCAAATGCAAATGGAAAATATTCTTAACTTCCAGTATGTTTTTAAACAAACACTATACTGTACACACTTAACATTGTAAAATATGTTTAGGAAATTATTGTTCAATGACACCACTTAAGAAATAAAATGTTTATTATGAAAACTAAGAAGTGAAAAAAGCACAAAAATAAATACTGCATCCACCTAAATGATTTTTTTCCTGTTGTCTCATGGGCTTCCTCCAGAAGACACAAGTTGATAAATTCTGGTGTTGACTTCTTCGTCTTAACTGTAAAAAAAAAGAAAAACATGGTTACCGGTAATTCAGTCTAGAAACTGTTTTATATGTAGATATATTTTATAAGATATATGTAAGATATATATACATATATCAAATATCTCAGAAACCACAAAGCAGATATTTTTCAAACTAAAACAGTGAAATCACAACATGTTCATGTACACACTGTAAGCTGTTGGAGTTATTTGAATTAAAATTCGATTTTTTATAGACATAAGTGTGTCGACCTAGCTTTTTTTTCTACTAGTATTTAACACATATCTTATATCTCAGAAACCACAAAGCAGATATTTTTCAAACTAACAAAATGTAATCACAAGATGTTCATGTACATACTGTAAGCTGTTGGAGTTATTTGAATTAAAATTCGATTTTTTAATAATTTATTTTCGTAGCACATGTGACAGGTTTGGAATTAGTCAAAACAAATCAATTTAAATCCAGCAGATTTGACCACAACGTGACATTATTAAGGACTTGTTAACCTGAGGAACCCTCGTGGTATAAAGCCAGCTATGAAATATATTTTTTAAGCTTTTATTTAGCTACATTTAAAAGAAAGAACGCCGATCGACCCCACCCGCGCGTGCATGTGATGTGCACGTGTCGACCTACTTTGTTAAATCCAGCTGATTTGACCACAACGTGAAATTATTAAGGAACTGTTAAGCTCAAGCACCCTCTTGATATAACGTCAGCTATGAAATATATTTTT
>JBBPBX010043660.1:0-27814 GCA_038048925.1 Garcialebias charrua
TTAGATGGCTTCAAATGAGTTTTTAAACTTTAAGTGAAATCTCCGTTTGTCCTGTGAGTGTGAACTGCTTGTCACCCAAAGTGCACCTGGAAATGACGACAAAAATAGGCGGGTCGACGCAGCGCGTCACCAGCTCTCGTACTTGAGTGAGGCGGAGCTCGCTACACAGATACGTGACGTCAACCAATCAATCACAGCGCTTGTAGTACTATTCCCAAGCATTCATGGTGAATGTAGTTTTCTTACCTTCGACCAATGCAGTGCCGGAAATGACGACAAAGTGGGTTGGTCGCAACGGCGTGCGTTCCCACTTCAGCGAATCAGCGCTCGCTACGAGAGTGATTGACAGCTCATAGCTCTCGTTTATCCAATCACAGCTCATAAACAAACGTGCGTTACCCTAGCACAATAGAACGCAACTTTATAGACTCTTAAACAACTCAAACGCTTCAAATTAACTCTCCAAAATTCTGAAACATGGCAATCACATTTAAAACAGGCACATCTTAGCTACGCTCAGTAACCAGCACGTCAACTGTAACACGACACGGACTTCCTCGGAGCCGCGTTCAGGTCGGTTCCGGTCCACTTTAAAGGAGCAGAATTCGGGTTTCAGAACCACTATCCGACACGCTCTAACAGTAATATGCTTCTTTGACCTGCTCTAACATGTAAGATACCAGCACAGCAATCTTGTTGATGTTAATAACAGCTCTTCAGGCAGTTTGACTCGGCGGTCAACAAAGCTTTGTACAGGAGTCTGTGAGTGAACTGGGCCGAACAGAACCAGAACCCCCCCACAGACCACGGGCTGACAAGACTTCACCTAAAAGCTTCCAACAGTGTGTTAAGGAGTTGAACAATAACAATCTCTCAGCTTCAAATGATAAAAACATGCAGAATCTGCCTGTCTTGAACACCTCAGCCAAAATTATCACCTTCAGAGTCCAAAAATTGGAATAATCATGCCAACATAACGTTTCAAGTTCATGATGGATCACAGATTTATCAATAAACGTTCAGAAAACTTGTACGGACCACCAAATGAACTAAACATGAGGGAGCCACCATATTGTGTCTTTAAACACACACAGTGCCACCCAGATGTAAAGCATATATAGGAGGCCAATATTAATACTGACCTCTTTACCTTAATTAATTTACTTATTCAGATTGAATAGTAATTTCACGGATTCTTTTCTTTTTCCGTTTACCTAATATTTCTGTGATCTTTATGATGGATAAGTAAAACAGAAGCCATAGAGTGACAATGGAAACATTAACTTAGTTTGGTGTGCCAAAGACACTACTATTTATTTAGAATAAATCAACTAAATTAACACCATTACACTTGATTGACATGATTTCACTTTCTTTCAATTTAATATGTCAGTACATTTAAATGTAACACAACAGACTTAAATACAGGATGTCATTATATTTAGTCTGAGGCTCTATGACTTAAATAGTTTACAGCTTAGAATTGGAGAGGGATAAGGAAATAGGAGGAGAGATGGTTTAAAGGAAATTGTCTTGAGCATGTTACCAGAAGTGACACTTCCCATCAGATTTCTGCTGAAATCCAGGTACGTTTGTAAACAGCTCTTTACCTTCGACGACGAGTCTGATAAAGAGATGACCGCTGTCACCAGCCTTTCAGATGCACAGAGTCCTTCAGGCCCAGTTCGTCCGAACTGGTTGTTTACTTTCCAACGTCTCCTGGGTTCCGCGTCGATCATCAGAAAATATGTCAGCTACTGGTTGACTTCAAGATAAACTTATTCCAGGAAGGAATAAACAAACTTTTGAGCTTACGCTCGTTCGAAGTGGACTCATAACAGCATGTTATTAGTCCTTAACTGGATGACGTGTCCTTAGCGTTTGACTGAGTTCATCCAGCTCTTTGGGACGACCTCACATCTTTTGAAGTTCCCAGCAGACTTCCTCGTTCCAGCAAAAACTTAGAACTTAATAGAAGATCTGAGAGGAGCGAGACTTGTCTCTTTTTCATTGGTCCAAAAACCAGTCGAGCAGTTCACTTGTTATCACGATTCAAGGTGAAATCCAGAGCAGAGGGAAATTGTTTAGGAAAAGTCTCTGAGTGAAGAGACTTTCAGACGCTAGATGAGAGTTTTAGCTGAAGCTCAACAAAAACAATTTCTGTATAAGTCAGTTTGACCTTTTATCTGAACTTTGACACCCTTTCATTTGATCAAGTAACACAGTCATACTCCATATTAAAAGAATAACAGCATATAACATATATCATGAAAATGACCAAAGTTATTCTTTTGATTACATTAGAATAAAATCAAAGATAGAAATAGTCTCTTTTGGTGACTATGTTCTCAGATTACAACTAATGGAATAATTTGTAGTAAATGTCTTGCTTTACTGAGAGGTCAGTAAAGGTCATCACTGGACAGTTCAAAAACCTTAGTTTGACCCTGGGTAGGTCCACTACAGCACAAGGTCCAAGGCACGGTGGACCTCCTCCATGGCTTCCATCGCATCCTGCTCTTTTTTTGTTACCTGGATATGTTGGAGTTTTTCTGCTAGGTATGCTTGCACCCTGGTCGATACATTCATTGCACGAGCTGCGAGGCCCTGAGCCTTGTAGTACTTCTCGAGTTGTTTCTCCGAAGCGTGGCAGGCCCTGCTGGGTAGCGTAGGGTTTGTCCCCGTGACTGTGGGGGCCAAGTGAGCCGACAGAGTCTCCTCTATCGAGGGTGCGTTGGCGAGGCCTGCTGTCTCCATTCCCGCGACGTCAAGGAGTCGGGATAATGGCAGCATGATGGAAGCTCCGGGTTCCGCCTAGGAGCGTTTGAGCTCCACGAGGAAGTCCGGGAAAATTGGTAATTTCTGCGACGTTGTCGATTGTTTCGCATAGAAGTAGCTCCCCGCTAGCCTCATAGCCTGTTGGCGAGACATGGGGTCTGGCCACGTGACCTACAAGGTAACTGCCACCCTGTAGCACAGGTTGAACAGGGCAGGTACAGATAGGTCCGGTTCTGGTAAGATTTACGCCAGGTTCTGGGAGGAATCAACAGTTTCCCCTTTGTGACCATATTTGGCGTCTTGGTCGGACACTTAAGGCGTCGAGTCCTCGGCGGCAACTGAGGAGTCCGACATGTTGTCCTCTCCGACTCGGCCGTTGCATTCCAGGTCCATGTTGTCAGGCTCCGGTTCAGGAGTGAGCACTTTAGTGCGACGTGCGACCTTCAGCGCCGCGTTCCTAGCCATGGATTTGGCCAACGCGTCAGCTCGTCATTTCCTCACTACTGCCGACATTCTACGGCAGTGAGAGCAGGAGTCGGGGAATTCCAGTGCTTTCCTCGTGTGCAGAATCCCTAGGCAGATAGGACAGGCCTTGTGGGTGTCCGTCGCCGAGAGGGAGTAGCCGCATCCGCTAGGGCATGGACGCGAGCGAGGGCTTGTCGTCTTGGTTTTTCTCCTCCTTGTCCTTCATTTTCCCTTCTTGGGAGCCATGAGCTGTAAGGACCGACTGAACCCAGAGTGGTATGAGACCAGAACAGAGGCACAACTCAGAGTAACAATTATTTACAGTGTTTATTATGTACAGGTGATAATGGAACACTTGGGGTCTTGGGAGTGCAGGGGGATGTTGGGTCGAGGTTCTGAAAGGACTCAGGACTCCAGAGTGGTTTGGCAAGCGAGTGGCAACAAGGCAGGAACTGGCAGACGGAAATCAGGATCCAAGGATTCACAAAACTGTGGACACAAGATCAAAAGGTAAGAACTCTTATCAAATTGATATTCACTGGCTGAAGTCATAAATACCGATTGAGGTACAATGCGAGAAACATCGAAGTTGTTCCTAGTTTTCTTTTGTTTGAAGCCATCTTCTCCGTCGTCTTGCTTTCGCTGGTTAGCCTGCTAATGACTAGCAGGAGGTTGTGACGCAGTTAGCGCTGTCGAGCGAAAAGCTGCGGAAAGAAGAAAACTTTGAAGGTGAGTAGAAAAAAGCTGGACCAGCTTTCGCCATCCTAGCAATACGCAGGAAAATTTCTCTGTACACTCAGTGTAAGGAGCAAGCTCACCTCAGTCGAGTGATGCAACAACAGAGAAGTTCCACGAAGTTCAGGTTTAAGCGAGGTGAAGGGCAAAAAGAGAAAGATGGAGGGGCGCAGGCCGCTTAAGTACCCAGAGGGCAGGGCCTCTGGCACGGCTGTGACGCCCCTAGACATAACAGCGTGAGTATATTCCTTCAGGTAATCGCGCGGGGGCACAATTCCCATAGCAAGTATGTTGCACCGAGAGACCAACTGAAAGGGAACTGATCACAGCCCTCCTGACACTGAACAGCATACACATTACTCTGTTTGTGCCGGGGGAGTGGATCTTAGGGATGAACCAGTCTTTGCCGTAATGTTTCATTTACCCTTTATTTATCCAGGTAGTCTCATTGAGCCACGAGAACTCATTTTCAAGAGAGACCAGAGGGAGCAGGTGGTGGGGGTTAAGGGCCTTGCTCACGGGCCCAGAGTGGGGTGAATGAGGGTGGAGGCAGGTGTGGGTGTTTCACCTTTTTCCACCCACATTTTTTTATGTTGTCGGTACTGGGGCTTGAAGCGGCGATCTTCCGATCACTGTCTCTAACCACTGCGCCACCACTCCCCCTGTAATGTATTTTGGGGTTTAAAAGCCACTGGGATGTTGTGTTTAGAAAATAAATGTCTCAGTTTCTCTGAAACTCCCGTAAGATACGGAATGACCACTGGTCTGGGTCTGGGTTCCTTCTTTTCACCTGATGGATGGCTGGAGTCCTGTTTGGGTTTCTTCTCTGCTTTGAGGAAAGCCCAGTTAGGATATCCACATTTCTCTCTAGAGCCTGTTTTGTGTGGGATTTCTCCTTCTGTCTGGCTCCTGAGTTAGTGGGGAGGCTGTCTGCTCTGTGATACAGAGTCCTGATGACTCCTAACTTGTGCTCCAGAGGGTGATGGGAGTCAAACTGCAAATACTGGTCTGTGTGGGTGGGTTTGCGGTACACCTCAGTTTGCAAATATCCTCTATCAGAAACTGAGACCTCACAGTCCAAGAAAGCCAACCTGCCATTTTTTACATCTTCTCGTGTGAACTTGATATATTTATCCACAGAGTTGATGTGATCAGTGAAATGTTGGACTTCCTGAGATTTAATTTTAACCCAGGTGTCGTCAACATACCTGAACCAATGACTTGGTGGTCTCCCTGAAAAGGATGTCAAAGCTCTCTTTTCTACCTCCTCCATGTACAGGTTGGCAACAATAGGAGAAACTGGAGACCCCATAGCACACCCATGTTTCTGCCTATAATATTGCTCCCCATATGTGAAGTAGGTTGACTGCAGGCACAGTTTCAAGAGTTGACACAGTTGCTCTGTGGAAAGCGTGGTCCTGCTGCTCAGAGTGGTGTCTGATTTTAACCTTAAACAGACCACCTCTACTGCTTCATCAACAGGAATGCACGTAAAGAGTGATGTGACATCAAAAGAGACCATTGTTTCATCAGTCTCCATGATGACATCCCTCACCTTATCCACAAAGTCCATGGTATTCTCTGAGCTGCCAACGAATGCCGTTTACCCACTGGACCCATGTCGGGCGGCGGAAGCGGACGGTTTACATGCAAAGTCTATGTAGAGACGCGTCGAGGCGCGGCATATCGTGAAGCGGCGCGTTTTGAGTGTTTGAAGCGGCGCGGCGGCACGCAGCAGTTCCTTTCCACGCATGCGCGCGTCCGAAGCAACCTACGCCTTGAGCAGCGTCAGATCGAAAAGTTGATATTTTGCGGCTCGACGTTGCTCGACGTATCGCAACAACCAATCGGGAGAGCCTCTGCTATGTGATTACACAACGACAACGGGACTTTTTTTGGACTTTTTAAACTTACCCCATCGAGCCTCCATGAATTGGAACCAGACTCCGGTAAGAAACTTGGCATTTTAAACAGTTGCTACTGTCCGCTCCAGCGTACGATCACCCCAAACATAAAAAAAAAAAACGTTTTAATCTCAACAAAGACTGTCGGAGCTGCAGTTCGGCTCGTAGAAAACCCACTCCAGTAGGAACGGGGGTCACGTGCTGCTGATTTTATCTGCCAGCAGCATGAAAACACAACAAATGAGCCAGAAAACGAGCTAGACTCCCTCCTCTGCCTCCCCCCAGTGCGCGTCATCAGTGTCTCCCAGTGTGACCGTGACAAGCGGCCAAAAGGGGGCGGCAGGAGCGTTCTGACAATTTAGGTGGGTACCCGGCATAAAGGGATGAGTACAGACGGCCAGACTTAGCTTTTTTAGATTTTTCTACCTGGATTATTGAGCATGCATCAGGGTGTTTAGTTACTTTGTACACACAACTGCAATGACAGTTGTTTTTACTTTTAGACAAGGCAATATGTTTGTGTTGTCAAAACAATATGTTTTGTGTATTTTTTTATTAAATAGAGACACATAACTTCAACATGCATTTACAAACTTCATGCCTAAATTTATTAGTTGCAAAGCAAGGCTTTGTTTAAAGGTCAGGGGTGGCGGTGATTTAGGGGCTATCCTCATGGGAATGTTGTTTTGTGATTCAGCAAAAGTTTTTTTTTTTTTTTTAACTCAGACCAAGTTTACAATTGACATCACATCAATTTTATATACAAATATATGTATAATTTTGAGTCAAACCATAGGTTTTCTGCTGCAGTTCAGCAGTTTGTGTTCATGATAACAGCCCTTGTTTTCTCTGAAACTGAAGCTTTTTGAACTCAGGTCTCAGAGTCGAGGTTTAAAATTGTGAACGGCTGCAGTCAATAGCTTTTCTGTGCAAACACATGAACAGGAAGAAGCAGTGAATCGCAAAGCACTGTTTGTCCTACTCAACCTTTTCAATCTGTTGGAGCAACCACACCTTGTCCTTGGTCCAAACGAACGTTCCAACATTTTGGATGTAACTGTTTACATGCAATAGATGCAGTTTTTTATAAAGATATTCTGATGCATGCTCAAAAATCTAAAAAAGTTAATTCAGGTCCTCTGGATGGATGGAAAAAAAAACATTTCATCTTTATTCCAAAAGACTTTGTCAGTTCAAGGAGCTGCAATAAACTTAGTTGTATAAATAGCATGCTCTCATAAACCGTGTTTCCATCTATTTTCAATACGAATTTTGAGTGAATTTTTGAAAATTTGCAAAAATGTAAATAAAAATTAATGCGAAGCAGAAGTGTTTCCATCAACTGGGTTGAAGTGCATCTACCAGGCCACGCAAAGCGGCATTACGTCAGACGTCAGCGTCATTACGTCAGACGTCAGCGTTACGCATGTCTACAGTAAACAGGAAGTAGCGGTTGAAAACAGGACCCGACCACACATCTCGGCAAAATGGAGAGAATATTTCAGGTATGTGTTGCTATCGGGCAAGTTGTATTTATTCTGTCATGCCAACTAGTTTTAGCGATGTTACATGTTGTCCGGAGACGAAGTCACGTGACGTGAATGTTCGCTATGGCAGCACTGAGTCTGCAAATCTGTTGCCATCTCTCGTTTTGCGCATCAGCTCTGTTTTGAAGAACCCAAAAACCACCTCAAGAGAGCGTATCAACTTTTTTGAGAATTAGAGGAAGTTAATTCACATCTTGCCATTTCCATTCAGCTTTTTTGATGCGATACTTCAAAATGCGCATCTAGAAACCTTGATGGAAACACGGCTATAGTGACCAGATCCTCAGACCAAAACTGTGGTCTACTCTAGGGGTTGAACGAGTACATAATTTTAAAACTCGACATTAACATAATAATGCTTGAGTAGTTGATGATGTCATAGGATCTCAAGATGCAAAAAATAATTAACTAATTAAAACCACAAAAAAAAAAAAGAAAGAAAAAAGAAATTTATTATTTACAAAAAAAGACCAACAAAACATTGGGAGCATATATTAGGCTCCTACCATTTATTTTACAGCAACTAAGTCACAGGAAACCCCAAACTGTTAGTTATTATTATTAAGCTGCAAAAGTGGAAAAAAATGTGCAGCACATCAAAAACGAAACTAAAAAATGTGGGGCGGTTGACCACCCCACACCACCGCCTGTGGTGCTGCGCATTAGGTTTAGTTGTAGAGATTAATATGTTAATAGGTTTTTATAAGTTTAGAGATTAATATTTTTTGCCTTTTATTTGTGAAACAAGGTCAAAGGAAGCTGGTTCTGGTTTGGTCGATTGGACCCGGTGTTACACCACATTCTGTGACCTGCAACAGTTCATGCAACACCACCCCCTAAGGTCACAATATATGGTGGTCACAGAATATGGTGCAACGCGTTCCAAACAGGAAGTTGATTAATTTTCTGTTCTGTAACTGTGACGTGATGACATCACTACGAATACTCGACGTGAAATTTAAAAATGCGATAGAGGTCCAAGTAATCGATGTGTCGATTACTCCAGTAGTCTGTTAAAGCCCTAGTACTGACCCAAAAAAGACTCCTCTGTGTGGCCAGAAAAGGCTAAAGTATCTCACCAACACTTTATGAGACAGACAAAATCCTGGTGAGGTTCAGGAGAATATATCCGAGGTTCAAAGGAGATGTTCGGGCGCCAGTTGTAACGTGATGGTTCTTCTTTACCAGAGTGCTCACTACTCCCAACTCCAGCTGCCAATTTTTCCTCTTGCACTGGCCTGCACAAGAGATTTACAAGGAAGGCATAGACCAAGAACACAGGTAAAAAATAAAAGAGTGGAACACATTCTTTTCTGTTATATCATTTAGTATCCCTTACCAAAAAGAAGTATACTTTAAGTAAATGTTGTTAAGTATACTAAAGTATATAAAAGTATATGTCTCTAAGTGTACTTTTAAGTATACTCACAGTTTACTTACAATATACTTTTTTGGGACTAAATTGGCCAATTTTAAGTTTAAAGTATATACTTAAAGTATACTAGTAGTACACTTTCAATTAGACTTTCAATGTACTTATAGTGTACTTCAAGTTCAAATTTTTAGTTTATTGAAGTACACTTAAAGTATACCACTAGTATACTTTTCTTTATACTCCAAATGCACTTGTTATATACTTCTAGTTCATACTTTAGATTATTACAGTATACTTAAAGTATACCACTAGTACACTTTTTCATATACTCCCAATGCACTTGTTATTTACTTCTAGTTTACAGTTTAGTTTATCATTTAAGTTAAATTTTTGAACTTCTAAAACTAAAGGGTCTGGCAAACCTGAGCGTCCTACCTGTACGCCACTCTACGTGTGCATTCTGTGCGCACGCGTTCGCTGGCACAGCTCTGCTTTCTTCCTCACCTTAAATGCTGGCGTTTTCGCTCCAAATCCTTGTTGTCGCTGCGTGCAGAGGGGTCAAACTGAGGTTGCTGATTGGTCACTTGCTGACACGCCTACTGAAATGATTGACAGCTCGAGCGGGACAACCAGCTGAAGCTGCGGTTGCTCGGCTGCAGCCGCTGCGGTATTTCTAACTTTATATGTTAATAAAAACTAATAAAAAGTAAAAATAAAAACAGGGAGCGCTTTTCCTGCAGCCCACAGCCCACCAGGAAATATTTAAAACCTCCCGCAGTCAGGTAGGACCTGAATTCATTCATTTCCGTTATGGAGTGAACGGAGGATGAAGCGATTACTTGACTTTTGGCAAAAAAACAAAACAAAAGTCCTGATCAGCGATGAAGAAGGGGAATTTAATTCATTTGTGTAACATACAAAACAGTCTGGCGCCGGGGAAGTTTATGGTCAGACACCGCGCAAGCGTGCACGGTCGTAAAAAAAGAGCTTTGCGCGTTCGTGCCCTGCGGGGCTGCGCTTCTGCCTCAGCTTACGTACGTCGTACAGAGGCGTACAGGCAGTACGCGCAGGTGTACCGGGGCCAATACCATGTTGTCATTGTAATTGTTAGGTTACACTTGTAAATTTGCTTAACAATACTTGCACAATACTATTTATATGCTAAAAATTATTTTTCAAAGTATTCTGAAAGATGTGTTTACAAAGTCATAAAACAAGGTCTTGAGAACTTCAATATTTTTATATAAAATTAAGGTGCAGCTCAAAAACAGTTTATAAAAACAGTCTACAAAACAGCAGCATTTAAAATGAATCCCTTCCAAGTTTTAAAAATTGAAAGGAAAAGGTGCACATTTGCATTTCAAAGTGTAAACATAAAGTCCAGAACACAATGTAAAAGCGGCAATAGTGTCTCCAACTGGAAACTGAAGTCTTTCCTTTTCAGAAGGCATCTTCACATCTTTGGGGGGGATAAGAAAAAAAAAACTTCACCGGTAGTTGTTTATGTTGCTTTTTTTCTTCTTCTTATGACTCTTCGCACATCTTGCATGGTGGTGTCAGGGAACTTTGCCTTGGTGTAGACTGAAAAAAAAAAAAAAAAAAAAAAACAGAAATTACTCCAATGTTATACCATTCTATCATCAGTGTAATTACTCTCACATCAAACATATCCTTAAAATATGTCATCATAAACCGTGAACAGAGCATGGAACATTACAGTAATTTGTTCATAAAACGAGAAAAACATTAGGAATGTATTTTAGAATGAGTTTTGTCCTACATTATATACACTCACCAAGTATAGCATCAAGCTTTGTGTTGTCCAAAGGTGGCTTTGACTCCACATCTTTATGAGCCCCGATTGCCTCCCAGTCAAACTTCAATTGGCCAATAACTCTCTCCCGTAGATGAGCACTGCAAGATCTCCAACCAGCAAGGCTGAGCTGGTAGTCCGTAGAGACTTCACCTTTCGCCTTGGGACTTCTACATCATAGTCTGGCACAAGAGGCACCTGCAAAACACATGGATCTTGTTAACCAAATAATGATTAAACATTTATTTACAGTACAGTATTTGGAAATCTATAGTATATATTCATCTTTGCAATGAATGTGCAATGATAATAATAATAATAATGATGATAATGATGATAATGATGATAATAATAATACCCTGAATAATAATAATAATAACAATATATATACAACAACAATATAACAAAACAGCTCGAGCTGTTCCAAAAAACTGACAAAACGTTTAAAACAGAAGTACTAAAAATAAACCAGTGTGAAAATACTTTGTGTAAAACTACCTTGGCCAAAAGTTTAAACAGAAGTATAGATTAAGTATACTTAGACTTTTAGTTTATTTTTAGTATAAAGCCCCCGGTAGAGCTCAGCGTACTGCCTGTACGCCACTCTACGCGCGCATTCTGTGCGCACGCGTTCGCTGGCACAGCTCTGCCTTCGTTCTCGCGTTAAATGCTCGCATTTTCGCTCCAAATCATTGTTGTAATTTGAGCAGCTGCGCGCAGAGCAGGACAAACTGAGGTCGCTGATTGGTCACTTGCTGACACACCTACTGAAATGATTGACAGCTCGGGTAAGAGAACTCATGAGCAGCCCGCTGCAGCCCGCTGCAGTGTTCTGCTGCTCTACTTTATATGTTAATAAAAAAGTTCTAAGAAATAAAAATAAAAACAGGGAGCGCTTTTCCTGCAGCCCACAGCCCACCAGGAAATATTTAAAACCTTGCGCAGCCAGGTAGGACCTGAATTCATTCATTTCAGTCATCGAGTGAACGGAGGAAGAAGCGATTACTTGACTTTTGGCAAAAAAACAAAAGAAAAGGCCCGATCAGCAATAAAGAAGAGGAATTTAATTAATTTGTGTAACATACAAAACAGTCCGGCCACGGCCAGTTTATTGTGAGACAACGCGCATCGCGTACGCGGTCGTAAAAAAAGAGCTTTGCGCGTTCGTGCCCTGCGGGGCTACGTTTGTGCCTCTGCGTACGTACGTCGTACAGAGGCATACTGCATGTACGCTGAGCTCTACCGGGGGCTTTAGTCAAGTATTGTGTAAAATAAACTTGGCTAAGTATATTTTTGATAAGTACCTAAAAAGTAAACTGAAAGTATACTCTTATTTTTTTTTTTAGTTTAAAATTAGTATACTTTAAGGATACTTGCATATACAGTACTACTTTTTGGTAAGGGATATGATGATTACGATTCTCATAATAACAATACCAATAATTGTAATAACTTTACCACCTGTATATTATCAATGCCATGTGAAATTTGTCATGATCTCAATATTTTTCTCTCCTAACTTGTTTGGAATAGTTTGTTTTTGTAGGTAATGAAAAAATGCAGGCTCAACCACTATCATTAGTAGTACCCTGATGCATGCTCAATAATCCAGGTAGAAAAATCTAAAAAAACTAAGTCTAACTAAGGTCCTCTGGACATTTAAAAAACAAAACAAAACAAAGCAAAAAAACTGTAGAAACGTTTCGTCTTTCGTCCGAAAGACTTCCTCAGTCTGAGTTGCTGTATTCAGCTCAGTCTTATAAATAGCACCCTCTCACAGTGGATCAACCAGTTGGCTGATGACAGCCGAAACCAGCTGCTCACATGATCAAGGAGGACCATCAGCCTAACGATGGATCGTTAGCACCCTGATGGTTGTTTGCTATTCACAGAGGGCTGAGTGATACTAGCAATAACAGCATTGTAAGAGGGGGACAGTTGAACCCGGAGGCCTCCACCTCTGTTTAATGATGGACGGTTTCTTTTCACAAAGATGGCCTCCTTTACTCCTCTCTCAAACCATCGTTCCTCTCTATCAAGGATGTGAACATCTTCATCCCTGAAAGAGTGACCGCTGGCGTGGAGATGAGTGTAGACTGCAGAGTCCTGACCTGATGATGTTGATCTTCTGTGCTGGGCCATCCTTTTGGCCAGTGGCTGTTTAGTTTCCCCGATATAAGACTGATGTGTCAGGAGGGCTTTGATCAGTCTTATTTAATATAATAGTATAACCTTTGTGTTAATGTTTTTCTGCCTGTTTCTTTTGTCAAAACTTATTGTGATTATGTCACTCGTGTGTCTGTAGGACCACTTCCAGATCCTGACATGCTGGTGTAGCCGGGTCGGGTGTGGTTAAAATTGTGGACTTAAATATAAATAATCTAGTTTAAAAGAATAAATAATTGATCTAATAAAAGTGAGTTTGGTTAAAAACTTTACTAAAAATATTACCCTTTAAAAGCACACAGGCCCGTTTGCAGAGGAGGCTTGGACAGATTCACACACTGGCAACAATTAAATTGCACAATTGTTTAATTATTAAAATACTAAACAGTTACAATTATCAATAAAAGTGCAATTCATATCCCCTTTCTAAAAACAGGAACGCATACACACACACAAACAAAACAAGACACTGTCACCCCTGAAGAGATCCAAAGTCCGCCCTGGTAAAATGCAATCCCGCTGCTCCCAAAGAGGCGTCACACCCACCGACGCCTGTGTGATTAGTTGAGCTGGCATCAGTCTGCTTCAGCTCGGCCCGCAGGACGCGCGGCATAGCCCACGCCACGCCGTCCAGACAGCGGGCCCCAAACAGTCCCAGGACCAGCCGGCAGGAGAGGGACGACCCGGAGAGGAGGGGGGGGGCAGAACCAGTCGGGACCGCCGCAGAACACGGCCACGGACAACCAGGGAGACGTCGCCACGGACAACAGGAAGTAGAGTCGTAAAGGACAAACAGCAGGGACTAAAACAATAAATATTTGGTATTAAAATCTACAAAAGTATAAAATAGAAAGATAAAATAACGCTTTTACTCACCCCTGAGCTGCTCCACCTCTAACAAGAGAGGGAAGCAGAAAGCTTGTATTGGTGGTCGCCAGAACAGTGGATCATGGCGACCATTATTTAGCTAGCGCGTGACACACCAAACTACTGCCGCCGGAAGGCGGATGACGTGTGTCCACCCCTGGAGGCGGGCTCTGTTTTATACATGAAGCCAGCCCCAGACACACCAATCACGTTGCGGCACCTGTATGGTGCATTTAATGTCCGCTCGGACATCTTACCACACTGGCATCGGGAGAGAAACTACGTTTGGAGTCTCAACCACTTATTGCTCTTGTCCCAGATGGTCTGTCAACTTTGGAGCTGGTACCATCGAGATCTGGGCCTGTGCCACAGGGTTCACTGGTGTCTTACCAGTGCCCACCTGATAAGTCCTGCATAGCATAATTCTGCACCACATGCTCCAGACTTCCCTGCTCTTCCTTCGATGCTGCAGTGTTCCCAACATATGTTTTGTGCCCACAATCAGTCAACTTATGTATCTTCAGTCTCTGCAAAGGCCACATGAAATAGAGGCCATAACCAGGGAGCAGTCCAGATGTTCCGCAGGGGTACAGCTTTGACAACCAAGGCTTACTGTTAGCTACTGTTAGCTGTTTCTGTGTTGCTTGCAGAGGAAGCGTGGAGGAGGAGTCTGCTGCCATAGCACTGGCAGCTCAGATGATCAGGGGTACACCAAACAACAACTGTTGAACGAGTATGGCATGATGGATTGATTGATGATTGATTGATCCGATGAATTTTAAACTGGACATGTTTTACTTCAACACCTTCATCAGTGTGTTTATATCAATGCAGTAATAAACATAAAATGTACAAATCACCTTTTTGTTCGTTCATGTTTTTGATATTCAGTCTCAAATACTGTAAATACTGTAAATAGTTGTTACTCATGAAAAATACAAAAACGTGCCAATTTCTTTAAAATGAAATTGCATAATTTGGGAAAAATATCTATAATCCACTATGAGTTTAGTGTACAGTTATAAAATGTTAACTTAAACAGATAGTTTTTTGTTTTAACTAGATATTGTAAACTACACTCATTTTCCTTGCAATTCAACTCCATCAGTCCACAAAAAAATAAATAAATAAATACTTTATGCTGCTCAAGTGTGTTTTAATTGAAGATTGTTTAAAATAATTCAAAACATTTAAATAACTACCGGTAATTATATAATACTAGAACAATTGTGGCAAGCTTGGATATGGATGTTATTTTTATTTTATAAACTTACTGCAACATCACCTTAGGACTTTCACCAAAGGACATAACTTATACACAGAAAAGGCACTTGGGCTTGTTTACAAGTAAACACGAGACTGTGTTCCAAGATACAATATACATTTTATTAACACCAAGTTAAAAACTAATTCCAATGCCGGCAATAATGATTCTTAAATATTCAGCCAAGGCTGAGGCTTTCCAGTGCTCAGTCAACTAAAAGATAAAAGGGTGGTTCAAGATTACAAAAGCAGAAATTCACCCACGAGCTGTGATGCATGATTCGAATGGAACACACACAAGACTGGACTGACTTCAACCTGGAACATAAATATGAAATTAAGTAAACAAAAATAAATATGTCCTGATGCATGCTCAATACTCCAGGTAGAAAAATCGAAAAAAATTAAGTCAGATCCTCTGGACTGCCCCAGCCAATCTTCTCTCAGGTAAGATACTGCCTAATTACAGTGACTTGAGCAGGCTGTAGTAAAGCATGGTAGGACAGATAAGGTTTGCTCCACAAAAACAACCACGCCAAAACTGAGCCATTTTCCTCACTGTCTAATGCTAATACTTGTGACATTTTCTGACGATTTAGTCCAGAACAGCTAGCACCATTGCAGCCACACAAAATTCTGCAGGCAGCTGTTTGAACAGCTAAGTGGCAGCCGCGGGTCCTACGCGTAATCAGTGTTGCCAGATTGGGCGGTTTACCGCCATTTGGGCGGTTTTCACCATAGATATCATATATACACTAGATACAGCATAACTTGCTCCGGCGCAGGATTTAGGGCGGCCATCTTGGCGCTGTCTACCGCTCCACTCAGCCTTATATATTTGGCTGGCACAATAAAGTATCAGCGCATTTAATCAATCATAACACGCTGAATAGTAATGCTATTGTCACATATTTAAATTTTAGGCATACAGCTATTAAAACTGCATGTATAGGAACGTATAGTTTAGCATATTTAAATAATTTTGGTGGAATACAATACTGTACTGTTTAGCAAGATACAACCAAAGATGCAATTTATTCACACACACATTATGTATACATATTCAGATACTGTAATAATACATATATATTCAGATAAGCATATATATATAACTATATAAATACATACTATATATATAACTATATATATATAACTATATATATAACTATATATATATATATATAAACATATATATATATAATATATATGCTATGTATATATATATATATATATATATATATATATATATATATATATATATATATATATATATATATATATATATATATATATATATATATATATATATATATATATATATTATATATATATATATATATTATATATATATATATATATATATATATATATATATATATATATATATATATATATATATATATATATATATATATATATATATATATATATATATATATATATATATATATATATATATATATATATGTATATATATATATATATATATATATATATATATATATATATATATATATATATATATATATATATATATATATATATATATATATATATATATATATATATATATATATATATATATATATATATATATATATATATATATATATATATATATATATATATATATATATATATATATATATATATATATATATATATATATATATATATATATATATATATATATATATGTAGTATGTATTATTACAGTATCTGAATATGTATACATAATGTGTGTGTGCATCTTTGGTTGTATCTTGCTAAACATATATTAAAGTACAGTATTGTATTCCACCAAAATTATTTAAATATGCTAAACTATACGTTCCTATACATGCAGTTTTAATAGCTGTATGCCTAAAATTTAAATATGTGACAATAGCATTACTATTCAGCGTGTTATGATTGATTAAATGCGCTGATACTTTATTGTGCCAGCCAAATATATAAGGCTGAGTGGAGCGGTAGACAGCGCCAAGATGGCCGCCCTAAATCTCGTCAGCTCCAATAGGCGAGAGCGGGCCATGCGGTATCTAGTGTTCTATATATGATATCTATGGTTTTCACTCTCTACTTAGCGGCTAAAAATAGCTTCGGGCGGGTGGTGATAATTTGGGCGGATTTGGAGTCAGATCGGCGGTTTCTGAGTTAACTATTAAATGAATTTCAAACAATCATTCATCATTATTTCATAGCTCCTCTGATCTTTCTCCATCACTGATTGGCTATTGTCATCTGCCAGGGCGATCCCAACAGAGAACTGGTGAGGCAGTTAGTGGACGCCTCGTTGAGTGGGCTGGTCCGTAGCGGCGGTACGTCAGAGCGGCCGCCATATTGGATGTGGCAGAACTGCCGGTCAACTGATAGAAGGAAACGGACTGAACTTCATAAAGCACCGTTTTACAAAGTGTTTTATGCCTGTCATTCACACACACCGTGTGAATGACATTTGGACATATATTTGGAAAGCAAACATGCACCAAAGACAACATTTATAACTTTTAAAGTGATTAATAAAAATGTTTATTTCTTAAATGTTTAGGTTACAGTATAGGTAAACACTAATTTTGAGTGTTAACAACTAATAATGTGTGTAACACTATTACTGTGATGATAAATATAGAAATATTCATTAGTGAACATTTAATGTGTCTATAATAATCAGTTCTTGAAATGTGACATGTTGATTTTCTTAATAAAGAGCACTAATGATCACATTTAACTGGTTTTGATTAATCACATTGAACAAATAAACACCGATATATTTTATATATATATATATATATATATATATATATATATATATATATATATATATATATATATATATAATTTTTTTTGTAAATACAGAAGTAAAAAAAGAAAAAGTCTGTTGGATAAAAGAAGAAGCGTTTCTACAATTTTTTAACCCATCCAGAGGACCTAACTCTTATCCCCCCCCCCGCTTTGCTGTATGTGATGTGTCACGTGACACTTTCTGATTGGGCGGTTTTTCGGCGGTGTTTAACAGATTTTTGGGCTGGAAAACCTGGATTCTATCTGGCAACACTGCGCGTAATTTCTTAATTGCTGGGTTGCAGATGACGTAGCAGTGACGTCACAGAATGTATTTGGGGGTCCGGAAGTAAACGCACCCGTTTCCTTCTGTTGATTCAGTGCCAACATGCCTAAATTCTGTGCCGTTTACGGTTGTTGCAACCGCTCTAATCGAGAGATAGATAAAAGTTATTTTCGTGTTCCGAAAGTAGTATGCCACAAGGGGATTAATTTTAAAAAAATTACAGAAAAAAGACGACAAACGTGGATTAACAACCTACGGCTAAAAACAGGAGGTGCTGAAACTGACAACGCGAGAGTCTGCAGCGACCACTTTGTAACAGGTAAGGATCGTGTTGTTTAAATCATATTTTCAGATATTTTATTGGACAGTTACTAGAAAGACAGGCGTTCGTAAGCTTGTGTAGTGGTTCAACACTTGGTTGTTCCCAGAAAAAATCCGATTAGAATGCTAATGTTGTTAGCGGTTAGCTTAGTGCTAGGAAGGGCATTTACGTGTTTTACTTTAAAGTGGTGTCTTATATTTAGGTTGTCCGAGTGCAGCAGGTGATGTACATTCCCAAGACTGGGCCCCCACTGTTAACCTGGGGTACCAAAGAAGTAACGAGTGGCCACAAACAGAAGCATCCCTCCGGCGCAGGGAAAGAGCTAAGGCCCGGAAGCTTCTCTGCACTGAGGAGGCCAACAGTCTGGAAGATGAGCTCTGTGAAGAAAGCTTACCAGCCCCTGAAAATGAACGATTCAAAGGTAAAATAATAATAAATAAAAATACTATTTATTTATTTATAGAATTTCTGAACGTAATTTTTAATAATTAAATATTTGCAGATGCAGAATGCCAGACGGATCTAAGCATGGTTGACCTCACAAAGCTGGAGGATGCAGTGAAAGGCTACACAACTGAGATCTGCGACCTTAAGGAAAAAGTCTCAGTGACTAAATTTACTCCTGAAACCTTCCAGAACAACGAGAAAACAAAGTTTTATACGGGACTGCCCAACTTTTTAGTTTTGATGCAAATTTTTCAGCTCTGTGAACCTTACATCAGCATGTCATCACTGTCAGCACTCTCCAAATTTGAGCAATTTATTATGATACTTATGCATCTCAGATTAAATCTGCAGCTTCAAGACCTTGCCTATAGATTTAATGTGTCAAAAGCCACTGTGTCTCAAATTTGTTTTAGAATGATTCATGTTCTCCATGAAAGATTAGAATTCTTAATAGAGTGGCCTGAGCGACAAGTAATTCAATCAACTATATTTATATAAATATTTTAAGTTTAAATGATTATACATGTATTTATCATTTGAAGTAAATCAAAAGTAAATTAAATTACTAATACTGTTACAGACCATATTTGTACATGTTAATTGTTCAGGAAGAAGACAAAAAAATGTACCCAATAAGGTTGAATATTTTTAATTTATTCAATGAACTCCATAACCAATCTTTGTGAATATTGGTCAGTTAAAATGACATGAGTTTTGCTATTGAAATAAAAACATTTTTCTGAAGTAGACTCATTTTGCAACATTTGTGACTTATGACATTTGTATGTGCTGTTATTTAACATATTAGAACACCTTTGAAATTCACAAGCTAATCTCATATTGATTTAAATATATCATTTGATTTAACATACTTAACTTTTCAATTAAGATTATTGTAAATAAAAAACAGCTGTCATGACATGTAACAACATCACATGACCCTTCTGCAGAGTGCTTGCTACAGGTGTAGCTGAAACATGTTATGGTAGTGACAAATGTTTTTGGGGAAAAAAAGAGCAACTGTTTAAATTTGTATAAACTTTTCAAACTCCTTTCATCAACTACTCCAAATAACATTCTTGATTCTTAGATTGGTTAGTCACGTGTGGATTTCTGTCCCAGGATTTCAGGTAGGATGCAATGTGTAAAATAGTGCTGAATTTTGGGAACTGCTGTTTCCCACAGCTGGTCATCTGGCAGAATTCTTTCCACATAAATATCATTTTCACTCCATACTACAAAATCACTACAAAATCTTGGGCAGCACGGTGGCACAACTGGTAGAGCTGCTGCCTCTCAGCGAGCAGGTCCCCGGTTCAAATCCCGGTCCGGGGGCCTTTCTGGGTGGAGTTTGCATGTTCTCTCCGTGCATGCGTGGGTTTTCTCCGGGTGCTCCGGTTTCCTCCCACAGTCCAAAAACATGCATGTTAGGCTGATTGGTGACTCTAAATTGACCCTGGGTGTGAGTGAGACAGGTCCCTCTTGTAAATGAGTCCCTGTGGCTCAACGAGGCTAGCCTGTATAAATAAAGGTTGAATGAATCACAATATTGTACATCCACAATGTGAATCTGAGCCTGGACCCGATGGTAATAAGGATGGTTCCTATCCAGTTGTACAGAATCTCCAACCTTGACGAGACAAAAACCAGGCTGTCCAGCACACATCCTCAGACTGACTTCATGCTGTTTGCTCTGTGGGCACTGAAGGACAAGACAATGAAACTTAGACATGAAAAATAAATACGGTAGTCTCCAAAACATTTCAATATGATACTTTTTTAAAGATTGTGTTTCACTCATTTCACTATCCAACACTAATGTTAGAAAATGAGACTATATTTATGTCTCTGTCAACCAGGTGTGTTCCACAGGTAAGAATGTATTAATCTGGACTAAGTTTTAAAAGGTGATGGAAAGGTCACACATTTTTTAACTGGAAACAAGGCAACATCCCACAAACTGCAAGACCATCCCCAAAACTACGGCTACATGCTGTGAAATATGCAAACAACAAAGATTTGAGTAAAAAATTATAGTTGTAACATTCATACTGTGAGGTGCGCAAAGTCTGCAGTGCAGTAGTCCAAACCTTTTGAGAAATAAATTTTACCTTGATTTCACACACCCTGGCTCCATGACAGTCACATGAAACGACTCCATCTGGTGAGGCTCCCATGTATGGCCACCTTGAGTTTAACCACAGCCCACTGTCCATGCAGGAAAACCCCTCATGGTCCGTACACTGGAGTTGAGTCCTGGATAGAAAATATAATTTTTACGTAGTGGGACATTCATGCTAATAGCAAAACAAAACAATAAAAGCTAAATACAAATAAATATAACTTACCCAGCCATACAGTCACAGTGGGCTGTGACTACTTCCCCACTTTGTCTAGCCACAAACCATGTTTTTAATGGAGTTACTGTAGATCTCTGAGAATGGTTGACCTACAGTGTAGAAATGCATATGACTCAACGTTAACACATACAACTCCAGCACGAATTTGGCTTTACAGAAGCTAAATATATTATTTGTAAGTAGATCCACGCACATAGAAATAACAGGGGGCTAACTAAACTTGTTGTTAGCATTAGCGATAGCGTAGTTAGCATAGGCTAATACTAAATAAATAACACATCTCACTACTCACCCGGGCAGAAACAAGTCAACAACCATTTAAAGCTTCTTTTGATCCTAGCCTGGCCCTCGCCTTCCTGCACAGCTCCACTCAATTCTCATTTCCCTTCACTGCACAGTCTGGGACTTGTCCCATAGACAAGGATATCTCCGGTAGATTTTTGACCGGACCAATCAGAGAGCAGAAGGCGGAGTTTTGAACGACGTCGACTGACGTCGTCATTCAAAATGGCTGCCGCCACGAAGGAATTTTCAATAAAACAAGGTAAAAAACTATTATTTCTCTGCTGATAAAAAATATATTTCTTAGCTGACGTTATATCAGAAGTGTTCCTGAGCAATCAGAGAGCAGAAGGCGGAGTTTTGAACGATGTCGACTGACGTCGTCATTCAAAATGGCTGCCGCCACGAAGGAATTTTCATCAAAACAAGGTAAAAAACTATTATTTCTCTGCTGATAAAAAATATATTTCTTAGCTGACGTTATATCAGAAGTGTTCCTGAGCTTAACAGTTCCTAAATCAATTCACGAAATGGTCAAATCTGCTGGATTTAAATAGTTTCGGTTTGACATTTTCCAAACAGCCTCGGGTGCGCTACGAAAATAAATGATAAAAAATCGAATTTTATCTCAAATGTTTTATCTAGGCCAACAGTCAGTAAATTAGAGCCATATAATTACACACTGGTGGCAGAAAAAATATCCACCGAGTGGTTTCTGAGCAATTTATCTGATAGCCTGGACCTCGCCAGGCTAAACTAACAAAACTCTGCCTTCTGTTCTCTGATTGGTCCATTCAAAAATCTCCAGGAGAAATCGTTTTCAATGGGAGGAATGCCAGACCCTAGTCCAAAGCGAAGTGAAGGACAAGGGTCTGGTGTCAACCAGGCTATTTGATCCTAAATGGTTAACCCAAAATTCGTCCTCGCCAGTCTATTTAGGGCATTGGCATACTTGCTGTAATCCATTCTGCTGTGTTTTGAACTGGGGAAAATCACTTCCTGTCCCCCATCTGAATTTCGCGCCACTTCCGGGTCACGTGACTGCAACCCAGCAATTCAAGATATCTAAAAATGTCATTCTCACTAGTCATAATTACGTTAGAGATATCTTCAATTGTAATTACAGATGTTCGACCCTTCAAATGCCAAATCAGGTGACGTCATTTCAGATATCTTGAATTACATTTTGACTAGTCAAAATTCATTTTAAGATATCTTGAATTCCAATAATTCTCAGTTGGGTCATCTGGGTAGTTTTTTTTTAATAGAAACGTTTCATCTTCCATCCGGAGGTCATCATCAGTCAGAGGAGTTCCAGCAAACTGTTTCCCCACCAAGCAGTAAACACCTTAAGTGGACAAACCAGTTGAGCAAGAAATTTCTTGCCTTGAACCACTTTGGCTGTGGCTGCCTGCCTGGGAGGAGTCAACAAGGGACAGGACGGCCCCCAGAAACCATCTTGGCTCCAGAAAACTGGTTAGTCCACTTAAGGCATTTACTGCTTGGTGGGGAAACAGTTTGCTGGAACTCCTCTGACTGACGATGCCCTCTGGATGGAGTGTGAAATGTTTCTATAAAAAATAAACTGCCCAGATGACCTGACTGAGAATTATTGGATTTGGTACCTGGATTTTTGAGCATGAACTTTCTTGCCATATCTTGAATTGTTATTCTGACTAGTCAGAATGTAAATACAGACATCTTAAGTTAACATTCTGGATAGTCAAAATGTAATTGTTCCTATAAAACTCATTTTTAGATATCTAGAATGTAATTATGGATAGTCAGACTACTCGATTTTATGTTAAAAGGAATGTCTTCTACCTTTACCCCAGGATGCAGATGTCAAAAATGATCTTCAGACTCTCTAGGCAGCTGGAGAAACTTTTAATCTCAGATTTCTTGGATTTATAGCAAAGATAATAGCAGTGGGAACATGGAAATGTGCAATATGAGGCACAAGATAAAGAGTACATCTAAGAAAAGAGAACTAAATAAAATAATAGGAGCCAGCATGTAGGGTATTAGATTTCCACATTTTTGGACACACGAGCTAAAGTACATCATATCATTTTTATCTGAAGATGTATTTGGAAAAAGGTGCTTTTCCTCTGGCCAAGCAGCAAAGGTCTTCTCTTTGTACCATGTGATTCTCATGAACTATGAATTCTGCTTGCCAAATACCAGATGCAAAGGTCAGTAATGTGGCTGTGTCAAATGAGGTTCATGAGAAAATTAGAAAGAAGCATGAGCCTGCAAGGACAGGATGTTTCAAACTTGAGAAACAAACACATGTTCAAAACCACTTTGACTTGAGTGGAATTACTGTTTGTTTCTCCAATAAAGCAGAATTAATTTTTTTTTTAAAAATACTTACCTCCCCTCACAGAGAGTTGAGTGCATTTCTAGAAGCTGTGTGATGAGGGCTGAATATAGAAGAGAGTACCGGTAAACCGTTCAGTGAGCCCTGCCTGAAGGACCCATTCTAGCCTGGGACACACGAGAGCTGATGCTGCATTCCAGTTACCTCGTATTTTGGGAACTACGAAGTGGCAGTGACGTCATCTCCCCATCTACCACTTGAAAACACGTTCCGGTTACCCTGGTGGTAAAACAAGATGGACGCACGCATTGTTTTTGTTGCTGTTTCGGAATATAATAAATTAATAAACATATATGCACTCCAGACTACCAGTTATGCACTCCAGACACAGAACATGTCAAAGAAGAAAGATGAACGTCGAAGGTAATAGATTTAATATATATTTTTCTCGTTGGGAAAAAGAAAAACTGGCTTTACAGCTAAAAAAAAAAAACGTCTTCGCTCACTGCACAGCAAAACATGTAGGGGGTTTACGATATGTTGAAGAAACTGTACAGTGGTTGCTTTATTTTGCTAAATAAATAAGTTGCTAACACCGGTTGCTAACCCTGCTGACCACTTGACCAGGTCACCCTTGTAAAAGAGATCTCGAACGTGCAAAATAACTGGTAAAATAAAGGTGATTGATTTTATGATATATAACACCATCAGAAAGTTTTGGTTTGTAGCCTGACACTACAGTACTGTTGTTGTTTTTTTACAATCAACCTTTATTTAGTCAGGTAAATGTCATTGAGCCTCGTGAACTCATTTAAAAAAGTGACCTGCTACAAACTAAAGAATGATTAACAGCAATGGTAGAATTTCCTTAAATAATAGACAATAAACACAAGAGAGAAATATATATTTTTTCTTTTAAAACAAAGTATCAAAGACTAGAAAAACATTATAAGGTAGATGTATAAATCAAAGACAGGAACATATCTGCATTGTTTTGCCAGGATTCCAAGAGATTCAACTATTCTCCAGATTCCAACAGTTTCCTGAAAGTAGCTGTCTGAAATGTGTATTTTTCACATAAACAAGAAGTCAAATGATGAAAAAATGACAGAGAATTGCAGCTCATTATTAACTTTATGTCTGTCTGAAATAAACACTGTTTTCCCATTGCAGAGTTGTCTTGGACCCTACCATGCTGGCAGGAAACCCATCCATCCTGAAGAACAATGGTGCTCTAAGTGAAGCAGACAAGCAACGTAACGCTGAAATCAGCCGTGGAAGGGTGATTGTGGAGCAAGCCTTCGGATGTTTGAAGTGCAGGTGGAGACGGCTTCGTGACGTGCAGAATACCAGAACTGTTGTGGTGGTGAAGATCATAGTGGCTGCCTGCATCCTCCACAACTTGGGACGTGGGCCATCACAAATTTGTCAGCAGCATGCAGACGGGTCCGCCAGGGAGGATGATGAAAATGAATAACTCTTAGAATTCCGGTGTGTAAAAGAAAAAAATAATAGGTAGTATGTTGTTTTGAAACTTCCTACATTAGCGCAGTTGTTCATGACAAAACTGTCTGTACAAATGTACTTAAAAGACTGCTATAATGAAGCTTAATAAACATTTTTCTTTAAATACAGCATTTTGTCTTTGAGTTGTGACAAAAGTTCCAATCTCAGTTGTCTGAAAGTTTCAGTTTTAATTACAAAATGTGCAACAGAACAGCATTTTCAAAATTCATACAATCAAAGGCACTGAAAACCAAACATTTTTACTGGGCCGAACCTGAGCAAAATAAACAATGTGAAAACAAAAAAAACTTTAAAAAAAAAAACAGAAGTTGTTTTGTGCAAAACAATAAGAAAGTTTACAGTACAGCTACATTTTTTTGTAGCATCTGGGCTGATTTCATTTGCTCCTGGGTTGATTTCATTTGCTCCATCATGTCCTGATGTCGCTGTTGACTGTTTTCCTCTGACTGGCGGAAGAACTCCAAAACCTCACTAGACCTTCGCTTGCGAGTGGAACACGCATGTGTTCAATCGAGAACAGTGTCTGTTCTTTATTAAAACTGTCATTCTCGCGGATGGGGGACTCTGCGTGGCTGCTGGTTGATGGAGAGTCTTCACAGTTCTCTGAAAAAATCATATAAAAAGAAAAAAACAGTATTGTTAAATTCATTATACAGTAATTGGTTTGGTTTGCATTAAAACTTATTTCTCCAAAATCTTACCAGCTGTGCTGTCCTGTGCAGGTTGGATAAGCTCAACTTTCATAGTGAGGTTTGCATCAATGTACAAACAGGACAAATCCCCTGCACTGCGATACAGGCTGCCAGAAAATGTTGTTGTTCTCTGCTCATCAACAAACATGTTGTTGTACTGGTCGAGGTAGACTGAAAACAAACACAAACACACACTTACTACACAAATATACACGTCCTAACACATAAATATCATACAGGATTATAGAATGATTCTAAACACGGATCTTTGGAAACCAAATATATTTTTTTTACCACAGTTTAGTGCTAATTTATAGTCAGTTCAACAAGCAATGTGTGTTTAGTTCTGGGTTGCCTAACAAAAATAAGCCACAGCACCAAAGAAAACAAGGGTAAAAAATATATATTTTAAGATAAAATTCATAACTAATAGTTACTTTTTTAATGTGCTAAATAATAAAATACATTTGATTATTTCACAACAGTTCTGTAGTGAACTGTGTAACCGCCATGTGGTGAATGAAAGTCGCTGCCGCTGGCCTAAAGAACTGTGGTGATCCAAACAACGACAAAAACAGCCGTACGCCGCATGCCATGCAACTAAACACAGGTTTTTAATGTGATCTGTGTTCACAAGCATACGCTTAAGCTGTGTGTGTGATTAAAAAACACACAACAACATTTTACAACTGTTATTTTAGTAAAAGTTAAGGAGTTCACTTACTGAGGACGCGAGTAGCCGCCATTTTGAATACGTCACTGGGATAAACTGGGGGCCGAAAAAATTGCCCCACTTCACGAATGGGAGTTTCCCACTGGAGCGGGCGTTCCAGTTAAAATCCACCACTGGGACCTTGGAAATTCCCACAATACGAGGTTACTGGAACGCAGCATGAGCACCACCTTGTATCCTGGGGCCAGTGGTGGGCACAGACCGCTAGAGAGCGCTAAAGCGCTATTCCGCTTACAGTGGACCTAAACTTTTTGTCAGCGTTTTTGTGAATTGACTAACTTTTATAATTCATAAGCGGATTTGTGCTATTTTTATTATACAAGCCCAAAACCAGAAAAGTTGGCACGTTGTGCAAATCGCAAATAAAAACAGAATACAATGACTTGCAAATCTTTTTCAACCCATATTCAACTGAATAGAATGCAAAGACAATATATTTAATGTTCGAACGGAGAAACTTTATTTTGTTTTGCAAATAACCATTAACTTAGAATTCAATGGCAGCAACACATTGCAAAAAAGTTGGCACAGGGACATATTTACCACTGTGTTACATCGCCTTTCCTTTTAACAACACTCAGTAAACGTTTGGGAACTGAGGAGACCAATTTTTGAAGCTTTTCAGGTGGAATTCTTCCCCATTCTTGCTTGATGTACAGCTTAAGTTGTTCAACAGTCCGGGGTCTCCGTTGTCGTATTTTACGTTTCATAATGCGCCACACATTTTCAATGGGGGACAGGTCTGGACTGCAGGCAGGCCAGGGGAGGACCCGCACTCTTTTGCTACGAAGCCACGCTGTTGTAACACGTGCAGAATGTGGCTTGGCATTGTCTTGCTGAAATAAGCTGGGGCGTCCATGAAAAAGACGTCGCTTGGATGGCAGCATATGTTGCTCCAAAACCTGTATGTACCTTTCAGCATTAATGGTGCCTTCACAGATGTGTAAGTTACCCATGCCTTGGGCACTAATGCACCCCCATACCATCACAGATGCTGGCTTTTGAACTTTGCGCCTATAACAGTCCTGATGGTTCTTTTCCTCTTTGGTCCGTAAGACACGACGTCCACAGTTTCCAAAGACAATTTGAAATGTGGACTCATCAGACCACAGAACACTTTTCCACTTTGCATCAGTCCATCTCAGATG
>JBBPBX010043661.1:0-27813 GCA_038048925.1 Garcialebias charrua
TTAAAGTATGAAACATATTTTACATGATTAAACAGAAAATTGCATCCTAAATATGTCAAATTATTTAAAGTTGTTTTATAATATAATGACCACTTCATTTCACTGTTGAGTGCTCCACACTGATGAAATGGCATTAGAGGAGAAGTAAAAATGATGGTGTGAGCTCACAAAAATGTAAAGGGACATAAACTTATGAAACAGCTGAATATAACAGCTGAAACTGTAATCAGGAGGTAAAGAGAGAAAACTCTAAGACCATAAAAAGGAATTAATTCCTCAGGGAAGAACATTAAAGCAACACGTTTTAACAGTCCAATTATAACTCAACAATTATAAACTTAAACTATATTCCATTACTTCACTCACCGTCTTTTAATCTTGTCCTCACTCAAAAGTACAGAAAGCATTCACATTTTTGTTATTCTTAAATGATGATAAAAAAAAAAAGAAAAATTAAACTTTTGGTTAACTTTTCTTTGAATACAGTTCCATGTCTCCCCACACAGACATAACTTTTAATGAAATGAGTACAGAGCACGTGGATGAAGCCTCAACACTTCCAGGTTGGTACCTTTTCAGGGTAATTAGTCCGCCTTAATTAGGAGGAAACCTGCTTCAGAAACAGTCCTAGGTGAGAATTAATAATCTGATGTTGCACATCACACTTCTAAAATAATTCAGCGTTACAAGGTAAACATCCAGTGCGATAATTAGCAAAGCGAGTAGTTTAAAAAGTCCTTCTTCAAAGTAAAACGCTGCAGGCAGCTGAACTGGGAAATAAGTAAAATAATATGCAATATGATAGCACTGTTGAACTTGGCCTGTGCATTCTATGTAGTAATATGTGTACTTTCTGACATGTGTACCTTATTTAGACCTCCAGATGCTATTGCAATATTAGCACATTAGCTAAATAAAATAAAAATACTAAATGTAAATATATGTTTTACTAGAAAGTTCATACTCAATAATCCAGGTATCAAATCCTATAGATCTTAATCAGGTCATCTGGACAGTTTCTTTTTTAGTAGAAACGTTTCACCCTCACTCCAGAGGGCTTCATCAGTCAGAGTAGTTCCAGCACGCTGTTCCCCCACCAAGTAAACACCAAGTAAACACCCCTTTACTTGGTGGGGGAACAGCGTGCTGGAACTACTCTGACTGTTGAAGCCCTCTGGAGTGAGGGTGAAACGTTTCTACTAAAAAAGAAACTGTCCAGATGACCTGATTAAGAATTATCGGATATGTTTTACTAGTTTGTAATATAAATAGAAAAAAGTCAAGTGGGTTGGTGTTATTATTATTTTTTGGGGGGGGGTGTTGGGGGTGATGGGGGTCTAAAATCTTAAAATAATGTCAAAAATATTTGAAAAATGTGTGAACAATAAAATAAATCAAAACAAACAACAAAATACAGGAAGCTTGTGTTTGACTTACAACACGTGTGTGGTAAAAGGTTTACATGCATACAAATAGGGTGGCAGCCATCTTGGATTTTGATGTGGCAACTTCATTTTTTTTGATTGGGGCCTTTCTTACATCGATGCAGCCACACACCAAAATGGAATACCTCACTTATTTTTCAAGTTGTTAAGCTCAAAAAAAACACAGACAGATAGAGGGAAGAACAGAAGGAGGGTATTTCTAATCTCCCCTTATTCCCCTTCATTCTTTGTTGTCAAGAAAGTTTGTCTACATTGGAACGGTTGCATTTACTGATTTCTAGACCAACCTCCTCTTTTGCTTGTTTACAGGCCTGCTCTCTCACCATGCTGCACACCTGGAATCACTTCCTCCTCATCAGTGGACTGCATAAAGGCTTCAGTAATCCAGCACCACAATCCCTTTTTTCCCTTTTCATTTCCACTTGGTTCTGTGTGGCGTTGTTGAACTCCGTGTACAAAGCATTTTACCAACTCTGAGTTGATCTTGGTCATCTTTTACGAACAGTTCTGTTGAAGAACCTTTGTTTAGATGGGAAGTTTGGTAGAGGTTCTCTGCCATTTTATTTTAACTAACTTCTCTCCTGTTTTGTGGCCAGGGAGCTCAGGAGTTGTAGTTTTAGTTTTGTTAGATAAGAGGTGATTTTGTTTTCTAGGCATAAAGGACACCGTGAGCATGCATCAGGGTATAAAGGACACCGTTTTGTTGTTTTGGTCTTAGGGACCCTGACATTCAAGGCTTCCCCTCCTGTCTGCAATGCCCCAAACTATTAGATGATTAAATTATTGTAATGCCAAATTGGGTTGTTTTGAGTCATTGGCTTTATGTTTAGTTTACAATTTTGTGTTACCCTGTGCCTCCTAGACTCAATCCAAGGGTTGTAACAGGAACTATGAAATGGCTGGTTTGAACCAAACTCAGACGGACAAAAAAAAAAAAAACTAGCAAAGATGCACTGACTCCACCCATACAGAAAGTCTTTTTTGACTGACCTAGTCAAAGCAAAGAAAAACATATAAAACTAAATAAAAGAACAATCTCCACAGTAATGCTCATTTTACCAACAGAAACAAGGTCACGTGAATGGAAATAATTAATACATTAATAAATAAACACACTGTATGTTATTCACTAGAAATTAGTGACACTGAGAAACTTCATGCAGTCGAGGCGACTCATCAAATAAATGCTATTTTTTGGTCCAGGCTCTTTGTTACCATGGAGACAGGATTGGGCTGAAGTTTACATCGTTGCCTAAAATCGCAGTTTAAAGGGAGAAAAAAAAACTTTATTTATACAGGTTAATTCCATTGAGCCTCGGGGACTCGTTTACAAGAGAGACCTGAAAAAATAAAATAAGAGTTCTGATGTGAAAGGGAAACAAATCTGCATCTTAATATGATTGGGAAATTAATCCATGATGTCAGAATCCACACAGTCTGTGTTCCTACAAAGCTCTCGCTGCAGCGAGCGTGTTTTCTGCAGCGAGCGTGTCTGCAGCAGTCGAGCTGCAGGTTGAGCACATTGAGATGGATCAATGTCACTCAGCAACCTTTAATCCACAGCTCTGTGGTCTCTCTTCCTTTTACTTTGCACTTTGCATAAACCGACAGATTTTTCTTTTAGCTCAGTTGTGGCTGAGTGGTTAGATCAATGAGATAGTTCAATTCCACTAGTACACAGTCACACGTCCAAGACACTGAACCCCTCCTCGCCTCCATAGGTGTATGAATGTGATCCAAAGCAGGGGTACCCAAGGTTTTTTTGCACCTCAGACCAGTTTTATGCAAGTCAGCCTTTCCACGGAGCAGCAGCAAGAGTGCAAGTGTGAAGGAAAGTAAAGTGTATTATATATAATTAATTGTAATAGTATATTTTGCAATTTTGCTTCTATTAATAATGTATGTTTTATTTATTCTTTAGTATTAGTTTAATATTAGTTAATAAAATACAACTTAGCAATGAGGGCAGTAAATATGATGATCTCAGTGCAGACACATTTATTGATTTCAATGTTCACATTTGACAGAATATGCTCAGAGTGTATGAATCACCTGATGCAATAAACCCAGAATTTAAGTCAGACACTCGGTACTTTACTTTAAATGCAGCTTTCTTTTTGGTGGAAGTTGTGGAAGCTTCTGCTGTCTCATCACTGGGCCTTTCCTTTTTTAAAGAAGCTCTCAGCAACATTTGTTTTTTATTCATATTTGCTAAAAGTAGTTTGTGAGCTGCATAAAAACAACAGTAACCAAGTCAAACCAAATGATCCAAGGCCAGTTAGTGGTTCTCGGCCTGGTGGTTGGAGACTTCTGATCTAAAGCGCTGATTAGTTCCTATAAACTGATTTATAAATATTACTTTGTAGAGATATAGTAGAGTCCTGCATCAAGGTGTGTGGATGTGTTAATGAGGGCACAGATTGTGTTGTAAAGCCCTTTCAGTATCCTGGTTGGATAGAAGGTACTATATAAGCATAGTTAATTTATTGTTTATGTTTTTTTAATGACAAACACAGGAAAAGTCCTTCAACACTGCATGACTTTTGAGTTATATATTGACACCAGATGATGCACCGTGAGCGTTCACAGTTCTTAAAAACTGGCACCAGCACATTTCTCCTCCATTCCTCAGGCAGTCACTGTATCTGAAAACATTTGTTATCCCAGTATGTGGGTTGGGGTGAAGTATCATTTATATTAGTAAAAAAAATCTGTGTAATTTTAGTATTCTTAAAAGCCTACAATGTTATCAGCTACTTATTTTTGCAGACTCATTCAGTTTATAATCAAACAATTAAATTGTGCTTTAAAACCACCAAAGTAAGTCAAGGTAAAAGGCTTCAGAGCCTGCTCGACCATTTATTTTGAATCATAGGGTTGGATGTCCTCCAATCCTTGGAGCCTTTCTGGTTGATGTATTAAAATATATAATTAATAAATTCTTAACTGGATGCTAAGATCTGTTGCCCCCAGGCAACCACCTGTTTTGTTTTTATGCATCAAAAGCTTTTTATAACTTCAGTTTGTCCCCAGTAATGAGTTTAAAGCTCACTTTATTTAATGTCAGATGTCTTTGCTAAGGATTTGCAGTTGCCACAAACAAAAATGTTTGTGAATTTCAACTATGATTGTGAAACAAATTAAGTGAAACTTTTTAGCACATTATCAACCTTAAGAAAAACTCTTATTTTCAGACCATTTAAAAGGATAACAATATTTTTTTTCACACAGATCAAAAGTTTAAATGTATTTTCTTGTCACGCATCAGTAACCTTTTTTTTTTTCTATCCCGGACTAATCAGGGCTCCTTCAGTCTAATCTTAATGTAATTTGACACCTGATGCTTGTTTATGTTGAGCTAAACAATGTTTGAGGCAAATTCTAGTCTTTCATTTTGATAATTAACTAATATGTGCCAATCAAGTTGGTTATTTTATTTCTGTCATTTATGATAATGAGACAACCCGATTTCTGCATTTCCTGTGCCATTGGTTAAGCAAATATAGCTTGTTTTCCTTCTCCGAGGTTCTGTTCAGACCTTGCAGTCCAATTTGTTTTAGCTCATTCGACTTCAAGTAGTCGGCTCTGATCAGGAGCATTCACGTCTGTCAGTTAAACGTGCACCCCAAAACTTTTTTGCAGCTGAATGTTATGCAGATGTACACACGTCCACATCACACAGTGGGCTGTAGGTCTGCTAATGTCTCTGTAAAAACTGCAACAAATTCCGACCAGACAATATTAGTGTTTTTAACATTTAAAACGCAAGATTTTATCCCATAAAACTATGTGGTGTGCATCAGAGGATTTCTGCACAGCTGCCATCTGAAAAGAAAATAATAAATAAATCAGTGCTACAAACTGCTTCTCAGACTGTTGTTTTGTGATCAATGCATAAAAATTATAGTTTACTGTGACCACAGTGGGTCAGTTCATCTTACATATCAGAACAAACAAACAAACAAACAAACAAACAAACAAACAAACAAACAAACAAACAAACAAACAAACAAACAAAACAAACACAACCTCATCAAACTGCAAATAATGAAATCCTAAAAAAAGATAAAAAAAATACAGTAAATAATAATAATGATAATGATGATAATAATAATAATCATAAAAAAAAAATTACTTTTGGACAAACATAAAAATATGTAGAATTAGAATGTTCCTGCTTTGATCACCACTTTCTGCCACCTGCCACACACTCTTAAGAGCCCCATTCATGCCAAACCTCTGCCAGATTGTCAAACCCTTCATGGTATTGGATATACAGACATTTTTCATGTTCACCCCTGACATTCTCGTCTCGACCTCACGCCTTGTCTTTTGGATTCAACCTTACCCCTCGTCTTTTGGATTTACCGCTCTGCCTACTCCTCATCTGGTTTTGTTCTGCCCTTCTGACCCTGGTAACAACTACCCCTTCTGCTTTACAGATATTGAATTTAAATGGATTGACATTTCGATTTGTTTATAGACCTCTGAATCCCTATGCTTGGCACCTGCTTCGCCTTTTGGACCACGGCCTATGATTGCCCCGCTGTTCACAGCATTAAAGACCTCCCTTCAGCATTAAAGATCTCCCTCCACAGCGGCTTTCCTACCGGTTGTAGTGACATAATCTCAGCAAGCTCCGACAGGAGGCTCCCACCTCACCTGCCTCAGAAAACATGTTCCTGCAATTGGCTCCGGACTCCCATCAGAATCAGCAATACAATAAATGTATTTAACCATTCTTGTTGTCTAGTTGAATTATGAATCCAAAAACCTATTCCTTGACAGTTCATAAAGATTGTTATTTTTAATCAGCTGAAGGCCAAACACATTTTCAGAGACATCCAAGTACTTGGCTACTAATGCCAGGTCGTGCAGTATGAGGTCCTACAGCTTGGCTCAAGACAGAATGCATCCAGATTGAGACGCATATGGATAAAATAGATCTAATCATTTGACATATACATAACTAAGAATAAATATTTAATTGTTACCCCCAGGAAGATTAATCTAGAATGCTTAACTGCCCAAATTGTGTACAAATGTAATTTTTATTTTTATTTTTCAAACAAACCCAACTTATTTTCAGTTTAGTGGCTTCCTTCAACATTTTTTCTTTGAATTGAGCATTATTTGTTATCCAAAGTTCTTTACTACAAACTTTCAAAAATATTTTTTAATCAAATGTGTGTCTGTGTTAGCTGAGTTTGAAGGTTCAATGTTTTCCTTCAGTTTACTGTGGTATGCAACAATTTCAGCACTTCTTGTTACTGGGCAAAAACAAAATAACTTGTGTTCGTGATCAATAGTCTAAAGGTGAAATATTCGTTCCAACACAAAACACTCTGGAGAGTTCAGGTAAATTGCAGCAATTTCTCAAACCCTAATTACATAAACAGGGCATTAAAGAATTTGCAATGTTCGGCAATGCAAATTTCAGTGCTCTATAAATACTATTTTACCCAATCAGCAACGTAAATGACTAGTGTTGTTATTTTGGGAAAATTGCAATTAAATGAAGCCCTTAAATCAGGACTATTAGATAAAGGCATCCTGATGTTTTGTTTAGAAGAGTAGAAGAGGTGGAGTTGGGGTTTCTTTGGAAAAAAACAACATTTTTATAAGTCAAATATCCCCCCAAAAGCTTGCTTAAAAAATACTTATGACATAATTATTTCATTATTTATCTTAAGTCTATAACATGTCAATTAATAAAATAAATACTAAATATTACTATTAATAAATACTCGACAGTTGTATTTATTACTAATTGAAAGATGGGCATTCAGTGGTCTGTCTGCTAACAAAATATACCATGAACCAGTGAATAGATTTTGGATTTATAGCATGTACAGTACATCTACAAAGTACACTTAAATGCATTTTGGAGTGAATTTAATTCAGAATTTCTGCCAAAGCCAACCAATTTTAACAAACTAACAACACTGACACTAACTTAGGTAATTTCAGCGCTTTTGAGCTAACAGATGGTGTTGTAGGAGCTGATAATTATTACCAACCAGTACACTGAGCACAAATTGATTGTGAAATGTCTAATTTTAAAACCTGTGAACCCTGACTATTTGTTAGCAAAGATTACTACAGCAACTCTGGAACTCAGTCAGTTTTACATATTAAGCTGAACATTGGTGTGGTGGTGGCTGAGAAGTACTCCCATCATACCTTCCGAGCTTCAGGAGATTGTGCAATAACTTTGTTCAAAACATTGACATGCAAGGTGGTGGGCGATATGCACTCCTCTATGAAATTGCTAGTTTTCCTTTTTTCATTTCAAATAAAGTTGGTTGTGTCTTGTTTTTGTATTATAAATATTAATTTGAGTATGGAATCAGAATGCTACTTTATGATGACAGATTTAATTGTCTATTCACATTTTATTTTTAAGCATTTATTTGAAATCTAGTTTAAGAAATCGTTTACGTGCATAAGGATCTGCAGCTTATAACAAAGAGCCAAGTTATGCACAATGAATGACTTCAGGAAAAAAACGACTATGAACCCTGAAATGGAACTATGTTGTTGAGAGTAGTTTTTTCATACATGTCAAATTTTCTATAATTTTGCTTAATATCTCCCTCACAGCAAAACAACGGCAAACAGTGTGAATGAAAAACAAGTAACATTTGATGGAGCACAGTAACATTGTGATATGACACTCTGGGAAAGAAAAAAAAAAGTTAATTAGCCAAGGCTGAAGAATGGTTCTTATTTTATTCACTGGCTTGTTTGGTGTAATTCTATTTAATTAATTTGTGTTTTCCCTTTTTGTGTCTCGAGACTATTACAGAGGATTACAGATTACTTTTAGCAGCTGTAAAATTGAGTGTCATTCAGCATTCAATGCATTTAAATCAAGTAATTCAACCATGGCCAGCATGTTCAGAATCCTTACTGTTGATAATGGAGAATGTTCTTTATTCAGGAAGAGGCTTTTTATTGATTGTTGCAGCCTGCAGTTGTTTAGCCGGAGCTGATTGTTATAGACCTGGAAAAGGACCAAAGGAAGCTCTGCCTGTTTCCAAAGCTATTTTCATGGTTGAAACAGTAAGAGAGGAATAATTAGTGAAGCTCAAAGCTGCTTTTATAAGGTCCTTAGGGATTTATTTATAACCTTCAACCACCAATTGTTCATGGTTTCTGTTTAGTTTCAATGACTAAAAGAGTAACATTCAAATCAGAACTCTAAGACTTTATGGGAACTCTATGCTTGTGCAGAAGTGCAGTTTGGGTTTATGTTTAAAATAAAAGAGTGGAGTCCCATTTGACCTAAAACACTGAAGTCCTATTACATACTATACTCCATGTAAAAATAGGAATTAAAAGCCATATTTCACTGTTTTACTTTTTTTTGTATTTAAATGATCGCATTTGACCCAGTGTAGCCTCAATTTATTTTTAATAGACAATTCTGTTTGAAGATCAGACACATTTGCTACATTACAATTCATCTACAACACAATTTAGAAGAATTCAACTAAATACACACACAGACAACCCCCCCGATAAGCCAACAAAACACTTTAACTTTACATTAAAATGGCTAAATATTCAACAGTTCCAAGTAAGAGTGGATTTCATTTGATGTCTAATGTTTGTTTCCTCCTGTGTGTCGCAATGCTCTTTAAAAACATCATCACCAGTGATCAGATTTTGTTCTTGGACCACTTTTACTCTTATTTCCAGATGTGTGTATTGATGATGCACATCACCAGCCACAGTATAAACCTCTTTCAGACTGTAAAGTTTTATTTAAACAGTCCATAAAGAAACAGATTTGTCATTTATTTGAACACTGAAACCTATTTACACCATTTTCTCTTATCTTCTCAGTCCTATATATATATATAGTCCAGCAGAAGATGATGAAGAGTTTCATCTTCATCACACTAGCTACAGTATGTTTACATGGACATAAGTAGTCATATTAAACGGCCATTCCGAATAAAAATGCGTCATGTAAACACCCCGTTCGGATTATTCTTTGTTGATTCAGCTCGATCTGAAGTAATTTGTAATCAGAATGAGATGGTTGGTTTATGCCAATTCATAATCCTGTAGTAATACAGGAAGGGGTCAGTTTACTGACTTACCTATATTTTAGATGTATAAATTGGCAGGGTTTAGACTGACACAAAAATACATAATTAATTAAACGAGTTCTCTCTTTTTCAGCTTAATACCAATAATTCTATACCTTGACCAGATGTAATTCACAGGAAACGTTAAACTTATGTTGGCACAGCAGGACTGGACCATTTATTTAACATAATTGTAAATTACATCACACATTTGTACATGATTGGTTGATTATTTTTCCTATAATTAACTTCAGCACAGATGAAATATAGGAACAACAGAACAAGTAAAGGATGATATTTTACTCATTTCTGCAGGTACATTAACTTAGTTTCTGGCTTAGGAAGATAAAGGTTTAGGAGGAAGGAAATGGAGGAAAAGAAGTTAAGAGTCAGGGAGTTATCTTGATGTGTTTTAACCAGAAACATGGCAGTTCTCCGGCCGATCTCGGCTACACGTTGGTACCCTTGGCAAAGCATTTGACGACTTTTGTTACCTCGTGAAGATGGTCAGTCTCCCTCGGTCCAGTTTGGTCAGTTCGTTTACCGTTCTCAGCGTCTCCAGACGTGCGCCTTGACTCGAACCGAAAGTAACGGCAGCTCCTGGTGTTGTTTTCAAGATAAGGCGTTCCTTAAAGGAATGTCAATAAAAGAGAGCTTTTTCAGCTGTTGAAGATGACTTATAACTTGGCATGTTATAAGTCTTTAACTGAATGACGTGGTCATTAGCGTGTTGACCAGACGTTCAATCAGCTCTTTGGGGAACCTCATCATGGCTTGAGGACCTCAGCAAACTCTGTCAGTTCCAGCAACAGCTTAGAACTTTAAGGAAGGATCTGTGATCAGTGACTTGTTCTTTCCCCATTGGTCCAAACGAACCAGTGGAATGAAGGTCACTCGGATATCAGTTTTTAGAACAGAGAAGAAGTTGTTTAGAATGAAGAGAGAGAAACAGATTGACTGGAGCCAGCTTCATAAAACAACTGATTAAAACTGCATTCTAACTTCTAACAAAACTGAGGAGTTCAGTCTGACATTAATTCACTTTCAACGTTTGATTCATCATATGAAGAAGTGATCATTATTTTGAAATAACATTGGATTTCCAACTTGAATTAAACAGTTTGAATTAAACAGTCTTTGACTTAACAAACATTGAATTCAATAATGCTTATACAAGTAACACAAGGTTATTCATTAACACAAAAATAGAGGAATAAGAGAGTCTCTTATGACTTATTGTGTTTTGATTCAAAATAATGTAATAAAATAGTGTCAATGTCTTTTTTCTGAGAGTATCAGTGAAAAGGTGTCACTGGGACATATCAAAGAGACGAAGGTGTATCAAAGACCACCGTCTGTATCACTACAGTCCCCCCTTTTGGAAGTCATCGCCCGTCCATGGAGATGAGTTCCAACACGAAAGGATACCACCAAATGTCTCTGATCTTGATGTAATCCAGCAAGTGGAAAAGGAAAATCAAAACTATAATCCCATAAAGTTTTTGGAAATTCCATACTGTTCGTAGGTAATCCCATTGCGGTAAGCTTTTAATCCTTTGGAAAACAAAGTCTTATAATCCACAGCGGTAAATCCACAGCAGTAATTCCACAATGATTAGTTTTGTTGATTGATCAGCAACAATTGTTTTATAATCAGCATGTAGAAGGGATCCCTCGATTGACGTAGAGGAGGCGACCCTTGGATGAAGGTTGAAGACCAAGCGTTGGAGCTGCAGGTCCCCACATCGAAGGTTGTTGGCTGGTTGGCTTCCAGTCAGTGCCACTCTGGTTCTATGTGTCATGCAATTATGTGGGTTTTTAGGTGGGCTTATGATTGGGATTTTACATTAGGCCCTACCTATATGCACCTGGTGTGTAAGCTATCATGATTTAGATCAGCTACAATTACCAATTAAGGGGTGGATCAATTCTGTAAAATTAGAAATAGGGATCTATACCTATAAAATTTTGGAGGGCTTCTGTAACGAAGGCCTCTAATTCCAAACTATTCCTCCATTCATTACTTAGTTTAGGTTAAACTAAAATAGAAAAATGAAATATAGTTTGATCTAAATGTCTGTTGTCTTTTAGACGAACGACGTAGGATTTGGTATTCCTAATAAATTTTGAAGTCTATGGCGAGACTCATCAAAATGAATAGATAATCTAGAATAGAAACGATCGAATCGGTTCAATTTAGAAATTGTGAGACCAGTGTAGTTTATTGTACCTTGAGTAGCTTTAAACTACATTGACTCTTCGACGATTGAGATTTAACAAAACGAACTGCATGTTGGCATAGTTAAATCCATATCATTCATTAACCAATGTTAATACAAAACCTTTTTGGCTGGGAGTGTTCAGAACCAAACAATATCTCAACTAATGACAACAGTAATGACTAAACAACAAGGAAACAACGTTTCACTGCTTCGACACACTCTTGTCGTCAGATTCCAAAGTGCAACACACAAGAAAACAGGTCTCAACTTTATGACCGAGGTCAAATTAAATCTCGTGGATTTAAACGGTTGTTAAGGTTAGTTTTTTGTTGTGGGTTTTAGGCTTAGCGTTTCTAAGTTCAAATTGGACAATGCGACTTATAGGGTGGGAAATATGGTAGTTTAAACCTGATTAGTTTATTTACTAACTTGTGTTTGGACGACCTTATTATCCCATGAAGTCGGTGAGTTTGTGAGATCTTTGTCTTTTGTGGAGTCATTGAACGCCTTGTAAGGTTTGATCTGATTTCGATGTACCCATTTAGCAATTGGCTCTTTGCGGCCTTTGCTGATTTTGATTTCGTAGACGACTGAGGACACTTTGTCTGTTATCAGATGAGGTCCAGTCCACCTGGGCATTAGTTTGCGGGCGAGAGTTCCGGTCTCGGACCCTCCTTTCCCGGTTGCTGGGGCGAACGTATAGTACCAGACTCTGTCTCCCACTTGGAGTTCATTGTGAGAGGCCTTCTGGTCATAGTACGCCTTACGTCCTTCAGCGGATCTTTCCAGGTTTTTCTGGGCGAAAGCAAAAGTGTTTCTGAGGTGTACATTCAAATCTTTGTCTTTGGCATGGCCTAACATCACCCCCCTTTGGTCATGGGGGACCACGAACACAGGTGAGGACGTCCGTCCATGGGCACAAGTTAGGATGCCACCGTTTAGTTTAAGCTGTTCGCGCAGCCGAGAGAAGACAGTACACAGGAACCTTTTAGGTTTCGGCCAACGTATCTTCCTACGTTTACCTCTTTCCGTGTAATTCAGGTGTGTCACAACTGTCGGCGCAGTCGCAGGTGTGTCTGATTGTACAGACTGCGACGGGTCACTGTCGTTGTGTGTGTCTTCCCACCTCTCGACTGAAGAGGGGCTCTTTGAGTCTGTAAAAACTATGTCATTTCTGATTAGTTCTAGACACAAATGTCCCTGAACCAAGGTTTCATCAAAAGCTTGGCTGATAGCCGATTTACCTGTCCCAGGGGACAGTACAGCAACCTCGGTGTGGGGTCCTTGGATCTCCACACCTTTCTCTACCTGTGGTAGGTAATGTGAGTTTGCCCCCTTTTTGTCTGATGAAGGGTCCTCGAAATCTGCATCAATTATGTCCAAGTGACTGTCAGCGTTTGGTTGACTGTCATTTTCTGGACTCAAATGCTCTTGAACCAAGGTTTCATCGAAAGCTTGGCTGATTGCCGAATTACCCATCCCAGAGGACAGTACAGTGTCTTCGGTGTGGGAACCTTGGATCTCAACACCTTTCACTACCTGTGGTAGGCAGTGGTCAGTGAGTGCTGATTGTATCAGCTCGCAGAGGAGGTTCTCTTGTTGGGCCAGAGTCTGGTCCAACTGTTGAGTCTCTTCTGTCTCACCTGTAGTTGAAAGTTCACTTACCGGGCTCTTGTCCTCGGATGAGGGGTCCCTTGTGTCCTCTGCGGTACCTGCTGTTAGGTAGTCTGTATCACAACTAGGAGACACTTTTATTGGCAGGGGTTTACTCACTGTTGCCCACATTGTCTGTTGACCATAATCTATAATCGCGCCGAAGCGGTTTATAAAATCTTGGCCAACCAAAAATGGGAATGAGTCAAGTTTAGACACAAACACCAAGTGGCGTAGTGTCATTTTGTCAATCTGCATGTGAACCATAGCTATAGCTGTTAGGGTTGTTCTCGTCTCTACGAGACCCTGCAGTTCAAAAGTACATTTCTCAAAGGGTATTTGCCTGTCAACACCGTTAGCGGCGGTCCTCAGCTCCTCGAACATCTTGGCCGACATAATAGTTATATCAGAACTTCCATCCAGGAGGGCTTCACGCTCAAGGACACCTTCCAGTGTGATAGGCAGGTAAGCTTTCTTAGTCACCCCCCTTTGTATAAAGTTACACAGAAACCTCACAGGTCTTGGCCCACATTTCTGTTCATGTGTAACTCTGGCTGTGTACTCATGTTCATTGTCAGCATCTTGTTGGCTGTCAGCATCTTGACCTTCAGGATGTTGTTGTGTGTCAGCAATTTGTTTGCTGTCAGCATCTATATTGTCAACATCTGTATGCCCTGAGTCTTTGTGAAAGATAGTGTTGCACATCGCCCCAGGTTGGTCAATGTTGATAGTGTCATTATCAATGATAACGCCACTCATTGTATCAGGTTGGTCAAGCACAGTAACATTCAAATCTACTGACAAACTACTTACTTCCTCTGTCTCTTCCGAGCATAGAGGTGTTGGGCCATTATTCCGGGACATTCGTGACTCCTTGCATGTCTCGAACTGTTCTGTTCGAGGCGCGGGAGGTGCAGTTCCGAGGCTCGGGGGTTTCTGTTGGGACCACGCATAGTTACATGAGTATAGGTCCTCATACTTCAATTTCTTCTGAAGTTCACCCACCGGCAGACCTTGGTTTTCACCCACTTGGTTCGATCTGAACCATTGTGGGTCTCTTAGAGAGTGAACACCTACCTTTTGTGGTTCGTTGCTTGTCTCAGATTTTTCAATCTGAGGTGCTTTAGGGGCGGGGCTCCCTTTAAACCATTTTGAGTCACTGTTCCAGCTGGCACCAACATTTCGTTGTTTGTCAGTTTGAAAATCTTGTTCATTCTTGCTAGTATTATCCAACTCTTTTAACAACCGACGTATGTTCTCTACCTCTTCTGAGGTCAGAGGGCCTTTGAGACGACAGTGTTTATTCTCGCTTTCTATAGGAGAGAGAACCTCTCCTATTTTTAGCGACTGGGATACGACCTTTTGACCTGGGCACACCTCAGAGGGTGTTTTGTTTTGCATGTGAGCCTCAAAAGCAGTTACAGCGCACTGTTTCATCACTGATTGTCTAAACTGATGTTGTAACTCAAGGCCTTTTTTTAGATGTTTTTCTCTTTGTCGTTTGCTCTTGTTGTCACTAACTGTGTGCTCTGAGTTATCCATGTGCTCTGAGTTATCAAAGACAATGTCACTCAATGTACCAGTTCGGTCATCCTCTGTATCATTCAAGTTTTCAAACAACCAACTTATGTCCACTATCTCCTCAGAGCTTAGAGGTATGGTGCCTTTTTTCTGGAACTTCTGTGACCTTTTGCTACTCCCGGACTGTCTAGTCCGCGGTGCAGGGACAGGGCCTTTGCTCGGTGTAGACCGCGGAGGGTCACTTAAAGAGCGGACACCTACCGTTTGTGGTTTTTTGCTTATCTCGGGCAGCTTCGTCCGAGGTGCAGGGACAGGGCGTTTGCTCGTCCTTCTCAACCATATTGGGTCTCTTAACCACTTCGGGTCATTGTTCCAGCGGGCATCAACATGTCGTGGTTTGTTAGTTTGAAAAACATGTTTTTTCTCGCCTATTTTAGGAGAGGGAGTTGATGAACTTGTCCCTTCCAGCTCCAGCGAGTGGGATTTGACCTTTTCTTGGTAATGTAGTTCACGCTCTGGTTTTGTTTTTAACCAGATCGGGTCATTGTTTTGTCTGTGAGCTTCACAAACATTTATAGCACACCGTTTTATTTTTAATTGTCTAATCTCACGTTTTAACTCAAGTTTTTCTTGGTGAAATTCTTCTCTTCTGCGAATGTTATTTTGCCTTAACAATTCAAGCTTTGCTGTGAGCAGCTGTAAAGCTTCATCATAATTGTCATATCCCATCTTTGTTTTGAAATTTCTCCAAATTAATGAGAGATGTTTGTAATTTGTTATTTTAAATATTCCCTTATTTAAAATAAACCTGAGTTATTAGTTGTACACAGAAAAGCGTTAATGCCATTTTTAACTAAAAGTGTACAGTTGTGCACACTAATTCTGTTTAAAATGCAGAGATGTGAATAGCTTAATGTGGAAATGCTCTGTTCTCCATCTTTTTTTATTTAATTTGAAAATCAAATAAAAGATGCTTTTTGAGTGTTATTTTAAATCTCTTCAGTATTTAAAATGAGCATAAATTGTTTGTCTGTACCTCTGTTATTCTAAATTTTTTATTTAAAATAAACAGGAGTTTTTGTTTGTGTACAGAACAATTTTAAAGGTGGTATTTCACCATAAACATGCTGACTTCTCCTTATTTTTTAGGGAGAACTCATCTGTTAACGTCTTTTAACCAATAGGGGGCAGATTCAAGTCTTAAACTTATCCCGAGGTGACCTTTTCTTTCTACTTCCGGCCGCTAGAGGCGGCTTGGTTGACTCCTTGCGAGTAGCATCTAACAACTCGGTAAAAATATCAACATTGGAAAGAGTTGGAGCCTGTACGTGACAAACGTTCGAACTACGTTCTTGTCAGAGACAAATCTGTATGATTAGACAGTTTAGATGGCTTAAATTGAGTTTTTAAACTTTTAGTGAAATCTCTGTTTGTCTTGTGTTGGGGGACACGTAGTCGGAAGACAGAGGGGCGGGCCGACGTAGCAACGTGCGTGGCGCGTCACCAGCTTCCAGCGAGGCGGAGCTCGCTACACAAATACGTGCCGTTAACCAACCAATCACAGCGCTTGTAGTTCTTTTCCTAAGCATTCATGGTCAATGTAGTTTTCTTACCTTCGACCAAAGCAGTGCCGGAAATGACGACAGAAGTGGGCTGGTCGCAACGGCGTGCGTCCCCACTTCAGCGAATCAGCGCTCGCTTTACAGATACGAGACGTGATTGACAGATCACAGCTCTCGTTTTATCCAGTCAGCTCATAAACAAACAAACGTGTATGACACGTCGCTTTAACATTACCCTAGCACAACAGAACGCAACTTTACAGACCCCTAAAACAACTCAAACGCTTCAAATTAACTTCCCAAAATTCTGAAACATGGCAATCACAATTAAAACAGGATACAACTTAGCTACGCTCAGTAACCCAGCACTGCAGCTGTTGAACAAACACGGACTCGCTTGGAGCCACTTCAAGGTAGGTTCCGGTCCACTTTTTAATGGAGCAGGACTCGGGTCTGACAGAACCCAGCCGACAACGTTCTAACAGTAATATGCTTTTTTGACCTGTTCTAAAATGTAAAACACCACACATAGCAATCTTGCAGATGTTAAATTAGCTTTTCAGGCAATAAGACTCGGCGGTCATATAAAAACTTTGTACAGCAGCTTGTACGTGAACTGGACCGAACTGAAACAGAACTCCCACAGACCACGGGCTGACAAAACTTCACCTAAAAGCTTCCAACAGCGTGTTAAAGAGTTGAACAATAACAATCTCTCAGCTTCAAATGATAAAACATGCAGAATCTGCCTGTCTTGAACACCTCAGCCAAAAATTATCACCTTCAGAGTCCAAAAATTGGAATAATCATGCTAACATAACATTTCAAGTTCATGATGGATCACATATTTATGAATAAATGTTCAGAAAACTCGTACGGCCACCAGATGAAGCAAACATTAAGGTAACCACCATATTGTGTCTTTAAACACATACGGTGCCACCCAGATGTAAAGGATTTTAGGAGGGGTCAGTATTAAGCTGATCTCCTTATCCTTTATTACTTTACTTAGATTGAATAGTAATTTTGAATCCTGCAAAGTACATGACAGAACACAGCAACAAAACACACATGCATAAAGACTAATAATATTCATGACCTTGCAGTACATTTCCATAAATAAACATACCCATACCTACAAATATATATACAGTATACATACATATACATTCATATTCAGTCACATACCCATCTACATATCTGCATATGATATCTACATATACATCCCTGCATCCATTTGTGTGTGGTTGTGAGCATGCATAAGTGAATAAGGTTCCGCATATGATATCTACATATACATCCCTGCATCCATTTGTGTGTGGTTGTGAGCATGCATAAGTGATTAAGGTTCCTCGAATAGAACATTCAGTAGCGACCGTGAAGCATCAGAGATCCGCCCCCCCAAGGCCCGAGGCTGACGAAGGGGCAATCATAGGACCAGAGGACCTGAGCCCCACCAGGCAGCCACAAGGCCGAGCCGACACACGTCCAAGCGCCCAACCCCCGAAAGCGACAGCAAGGGCCCCTAGCACGCCAGTAAGCAAAGGGACACACACCTGGGGACCACGTGATAGGAGCGCGGCACCAAGTAGCCTCAGATGTAACAGAGAGGGGGCAGTCTGAGTCCCAGTCTGACAATTAGACATTCATACACAGACACACTCACTCAAACCCACCCTCATCTTCATTCACACAAGCCTGTTCTGGCTTCTGAAGGAGGCAGTCGCCTTTTCTCCTCTCCTCCCCCGTCCTCCCCCCCCCTGCTGCCGCTGCTTTTTGTCTTGTCTGCAGCTTCTCATGAAGCACCTCGAACGAAGATTAAGATGAATTGGGTGGTATGGGTATTCAACTCTACTGAAAGATTTCAACAAAAGGCAAGGCACGGGGAGCCGGCCCATCCCCGCAGACGAAACGAGAGATACGCCATGGATTCGATGGAATGGTGACGTCTCGCTCTCTGTGTGCTCTGAGGGAATGTGAAGAATCTGGATTAAATTGGATTACGATGGCGGCACTTTGCTTTTTTGGCGTTTTGTGGAGCACTGGCCTATCGGCAAATGAGGGAGAGTTTCAGCAGGACCTAATGTTGGAGCACCCGATCTGATCTGCGCCGTGACCTCGGAAATCAGCTGTTTACGAGCTAATCCGGAAGGTGAACACGATCTGAGGATCGCAGATCATCCGCTCGGATTGGGACTCTGGACGCTGGTGGTCAACATCTAAGGGCCACAGCTGGATCAGAGGAAAAAGTCCAGAATTGGACCATATCAGAGTTGCCCAGCAAGACTCAAGGCTGAAGGAATTATACTGTCTGCCTGAAGTGAAAAATATTTGTAATCCTTATCTGACTTTACCCTAAACAGCCTTGGAAAAAGGTTGGATGTCAAATTTCTCCTGAGACGTGTTTTCTGAGGCAAACAGCTGCACTATCGCTACCCTCCCCCCCGGAGAACTTTTTTATGAGCGTTATCGGAGGCCGGCTGGTTTCACCTCAGAACTGTTTGCTATCTGGAATGCCTCATGGACAGAACTCTCACTGCCTCAGTCTCAAAATGCAACATGTGATTGTCTTAAATGTGCTTCTGGTATAGTTTTTTCTGTCTCATATGGTGTCTTGAAAGACAAAATGTGATACATCTTTTTTAATACCAACGTTGTGACCCTCATGGTTCTTTCCTTGTTTTCACACCTTTGACCTTCATCCCGATACGGATGGGAGAGGCCGCGCTGAAGAACATAATGTGAAATGATGTCTCATGTGGTCTGATAAGCAGTAGCTTCACACACTCGCCCCCTTCCGGATGACTGTGCGTACATATTCACGCTGTACTGGTGAAAACTTGTGCAATGTTAATAAAAGTACTCTGACTCTGACTCTGACAAGGACAAACAATAACGACACTTTCCATTCATAATCCTGATAATAATAATAATAATGAATTCAATTTATAACGCACTTTTCATTAATGAAAATCCCAAAGTGCTACAAAGTGCAACAGAATTATGTACACTCTACACCCCCTAGGTCCAAGACATGTACCTGCCCCCGACATGGGGCACCCCACACCCAAGCCCAGGAGGTAGGCCCATTCATTCTGGGGTGGAGAGTAGCCGATATCCAAGATTCGACCCAACCCCCGCCCTGCCGACAGGACAGGACACCCGAGCCCAAGCAGCCCCAGGGAGAGCACAATGCCAGCCCCGCCCACGGCGAACCCTCAGGCCCCGAACCCCCCATAGCCCAGGACAACCCCGATGGCCCAACCCCAGAATGTCCGCCAGGCAACCAGGGGGAGAGAAAAATAAAAAAATTAAAATAAATTATATATATATATAATTATATAAATAAATAATTAAAATTAACAAATCTAGACCCCGACACACACACCCCGTCCCCAAATGTGCTATTGGTGTGTGTTGTTGTAAAGTGCACTTAAAAAGGGAAAGAGAAGGAGCAAAGGCTGGCATTGTGCCAGTTTCCCCTCCACTTCAACTCTAACCCAAGCCCTTACTGTCTAAACTCTAAATGCATAATTGTCTAACTACCGCCTAATTTCACACCTCCCTTTTCTGTATAAAGTGCTGGAGAAAGCTGTTGCTGCTCGGCTGCAGGACAACCTACAACAACACTCCCTGTATGAGAAGTTCCAGTCTGGATTCAGGGCGGCTCACAGTACTGAGACTGCATTGCTGAGAGTTACCAATGATGTCCTCATGGCTGCTGACACTGGCTCTCCCTCCATCCTTGTCCTCCTTGACCTCACTGCAGCCTTCGACACTGTGGACCATAGTATCCTCCTCCACCGTCTTCATGTGGAGGTCGGTCTCTGCGACACTGTCCTGGACTGGTTCAAATCTTTCCTCTCCAATAGGCTGGAATGTGTTAGTCTTGGCAACGCCACGTCCCAGACAGTCTGTGTCTCCTGTGGTGTCCCTCAGGGGTCGGTTCTGGGGCCCCTGCTGTTTTCCCTTTACATGCTGCCTTTAGGTCAAATTATTAATCAGTTCAACATTTCTTTTCACTGTTATGCCGACGATACACAGCTTTACATCAGGACTGGAGCATCCTCATCTTCCGCCTTGTCATCTCCATCTTCACTCACTGCCCTCTCTGCCTGCCTGGAGGACATAAGGGCATGGATGAATCAGAACTTTCTTCAATTAAACTGCTCCAAGACTGAGGCCATACTGATTGGCACCCCTCACCAGGTACAAACATCTCCTATAACAACAATTTCCTTTTCTGGACAAGACATCCCCCTCTCCACCTCTGTTACAAATCTTGGAATAAAAATGGACTCTCATCTTACATTTGAAAATCACATTAAGCTTCTGTTTAAAACTTGTTTCTTCCATCTTCGAAACATCTCCAGACTTCGCCCATCCCTAGCTTTTTCCGATGCTGAGAAGCTCGTCCATGCTTTTGTCTCCTCCAGGCTCGACTACTGCAACTCCCTGTTTATTGGAATCCCTGGCAAATACCTTCAGAAGCTTCAATATATTCAAAACAGTGCAGCTAGGATCTTGTTGAGAGTTCGTAAATTTGAACATATTACGCCCATTCTACATAACCTCCATTGGCTTCCTGTCGCCTACAGAATTCAGTACAAAACTGCTCTCATTACACATCAATGCTTACACGGAACTTCACCAGATTATCTAAAGGACATTCTTATTCCATACTCATCCACCCGATCTCTGCGGTCACAGAACAGTAATCTCCTTCACATTCCGAGAACCAAATTAAGGACCATGGGAGACCGGGCTTTCAGTGTGGCTGCCCCCCGCCTGTGGAACTCTCTTCCTGACTGCCTGAGAGCCCCACAGTCACTGGTTGACTTTAAGAGCGGCTTGAAGACCTTTCTTTTCAACCGAGCATACTCTGCCTCCTCATGATTCTACCTTTGATCTTAGTTGATACTGTTATTGATTTTACTTGTTTTATTACTTGTTTTATTGACGTTTAAATTCTGTTGCACTTTGTAGCACTTTGAGATTTTCATTAATGAAAAGTGCGTTATAAATTAAATTCATTATTATTATTATTATTATTATTATTATTATTATTATTGTGAGTGAGCATAGGCACGGGGGGCGAGAGTGATGTTATCCCCCAACCCATAACCATAGTGCTCACCCCAAATTCATATATGTGAATTTTATGAGGATGTTTATGAGTGAATGTCTAAGGTGTCTAAGGTACAATTGAGTCCCAGGTGGTTCTGAACACCATAGATGTAAAAACGTTGCAGCACACCCGAGTCTCAAAATCCCTACATGTAATAATTTGAGATGAAGAGGGCAGGAGGTGTGTGGTGAAGGATGGGGAGAAAATATCTGCAGGAACAATGCTCCCACAGCGAGTCAGCTTCCCCCGCTGACCCTAAATATACCTAACTCCCCCAGTTCACCAAGGTCCATCCAAGGAGCGAGGCAAAAAAAACCTTTCCGACCGCCAGGCCATTGAGCTCTAGACCAGAGAGGGACACGGCCACGAGGGCCGCCAACAGCAGAACCAACAGCCCACATCCACCAGGGCCGCCAAGACCCCTACGAACCGTAGTCAGCCCGCCGCCCAAGAGGACACAAAAATCTCACATGGACGACACGCCAAGAGCACCCGCCCAACTGCTGACAGAGCCAGGAAGCACCGGGAGCGGGAACCCTACCATAGAATGGGCCCACACACCGGCCATGCATAGTCCCAGACCATCATCAAGGACACCGACTCAGTCTCCACCCCAGAAGAAATACTACACCCACCCTTCATACTAACAACTTTCAGAACACATAACACACAACCCGTCCCCTCCCATGGGCCACCAGTCACGCTCCCAGACACCCAACCCCCCAGCACACGAACCCCCAACCCACCAGCGAGCCGAGGGCCCTCTAGCAGAGCGCGGGCCAGCCCATAGCTCGGCGACCCGCCCGCCAGAGCCCAAGATCCCCGATCCCCACCAGGCCCAAGCCCGGGGACGACACGCCCCCAGAATCCCTAGCTCCCGGCGCCCACCCCGAAACCACCCCAGCACAGCCGGGTCACCGACCGGCGACCCATGACCGCCGCCACCGACCACCCGAGGGCCCGCATGCCGCCCCCAGCAGACATCCCCCAGAACCCCCCGGTCCTCCCCAGGTCGAAGGCAGGGTCCTCCCCGCCCAAACAGCCCCAACCCCCCGGCGCCCCAAACCCCAACCTCCCCCCACACCAGCCCCAATGCCTCACAAGGCCAGACCCCAGACCCTCACTACGTAACGGAGCCGATCAAAGAATGCCAGATAGATTGATCCGATGTGTCGGCAGATGCTGTTTCAAGACTAATATGATCTAACAGAAGATTTTTATACTGATTAATGCTAAGATTATTTTTATTTTTCCAATTCAGGAGTATGGTTTTCTTTGCGATGCATAAGGCAGTGAAGATCATACAAGATTTATTTTTTTCTAGTGTAACATCTTCAAGGATAGCCAATAAGCAAACAGATGGAGAGAGTGGAATATTACATTTCAGACATTTAGACAAGTCCTCAATTACCTGGACCCAGAACCTCTGAACGGGTGGACAGAACCAGAGTGCGTGAATATAATCATCAGGTATATTACTTGTGCACTGTGAGCAATTGTTGGATGATGTAAATCCCATCTTAAACATTCACTGACCTGTATAGTGTACTCTATAGAGAACTTTATACTGTATTAATTGTAAATTAGATATTCTAGTCATTTTAAATGTTTTTAAACATATTTGAGACCAGGTGTTTTGGTCAAAGTTGACTGATAAATCTGTCTCCCATTTTGCAACAGGAAGCGTTATGGAGTCATCGATTCTAGACAATTTCTTGTATATTTTAGATAACAATTTGGGTTGTTTAAGATTAATGAATTCTGACACGCATATTGGTGTCTCTAACAATTCTCTATTAAGCTTAAATTTCTTTTTTACAATAGACTTAATTTGTTGATATTCTAAGAAGTATTTATTGTCAATGCCATATTGTATTATTAATTCATTAAATGAAATAAAGTCTACACCATCAAATATGTGTTCCAGACGTTCAATTCCCTTAAGTCTCCAACCTGAGAAATTTAACATATTATTTTCTTTCTGTATGTCAGGATTGTTCCAGATGGGTGTTTGTCTGCATGGGAGTAGTGAAGACTTTGTCATTTTCAGATACTCCCACCATGCTGTCAGAGATGAGCTAATACTGATACTTTTAAAGCAGACATGTTTTTTTATATTGATACTAATAAATGGCAGATCTGAAACCCTAATATTATTACATAAAGTTTGCTCTATATCTAACCAAGTAACATCTAGTGCATTTGGATTTAGCCACTTTGAAATATATTCTAACCTATTTGCTAAATAGTAGTGATAAAAGTTTGGAAGTTCTAATCCTCCGGTTTCTTTAGATTTCTGTAGTGTTTTTAAGCTAATACGTGGAGTTTTGTTTTTCCAAAGGAATTTAGATATGAAAGAATCCAAGGACTTAAACCATTCATTTGAAGGTTTATCTAGTGGCAGGGCTTTTGACTTGGGACCCGAAGGACGCGGGTTCGCGCCCAGGCCACTACCCACCTTGGGGTGTCTATGAGTGCACACCTATTTCTCCAGCTCCCCAGGCGCTTTCGGGCTGCTCACTGCACCACCTGGTAGGTGGTTGGGTTAAATGCTGAGACGAATTTCGTCTGTGTATGGGAAACATACGCAGATGACAGGAAAAGACATTATTATTATTATTATTATTTGGAATCATTAAAGCTGGGATCTGCAATTTCTGGAAAGCCCTGGCACTTAGAAAAATTTCCAGCAGGTGAAATCATTCTGCTCCCTCCCTCAGAGCCATATATGACTCAGAGGGAGGGAGACTGTCCGTTCTCTGGTGAACTTGGGTTCTGCAGCTCCGCCCCCTGCTGTGTGTGTGCTCGGAGGAGCGCTTCAATATTCTGTGATTATATGTTATAAAAACCTTTTAAAAATATAATAAAACCATAGAGCACTTGTCCAACATCACAAAATCCAGCAGAAATCAGCAGAGGTTCACGAAGCAACGTTTGGACATGATTTAATTCGCTCGTGATTTCCTCTTTCTGTCAGCGCAGGTTTGGAATGTCTGGAATGGAATGCTCCGCCTCCTCTACATGTCCGCTCGGAGCGCTGCAAAGTTCTGTGATTATATGATAATAAAACCTTTTAAAAATATTATAAAACCATAGAGCACTTGTCCAACATCACAAAATCCAGCAGGAATCAGCAGAGGTTCACGAAGCAACGTTTGGACATGATTTAATTCGCTCGTGATTTCCTCTTTCTGTCAGCGCAGGTTTGGAATGTCTGGAATGGAATGCTCCGCCTCCTCTACATGTCCGCTCGGAGCGCTGCAAAGTTCTGTGATTATATGATAATAAAACCTTTTAAAAATATTATAAAACCATAGAGCACTTGTCCAACATCACAAAATCCAGCAGGAATCAGCAGAGGTTCACGAAGCAACGTTTGGACATGATTTAATTCGCTCGTGAGTCGTGACAAATCCATTTCCTCATTCCTGTGAGTGGAGGATGAAGCGATCACTTGACTTTTTGCAAAAAAACTAAATAAAAGTCCAGCTCTGGGATGAAGAAGGGATATTTAATACATTTATGTCACATAAAAAACAGTCCTGCATCGCTTTGCAATCCTTTGAATGAGAACGAGCCGCGGCGCTGAGGCTGTGAGTGACAGGCGGGGGCGTGGGTTGGGGCGTGACAAACAACTCTGTTTTGATTGGCTGTCATTGTCCTGGTCACTCTGTGTTTTCAGTGTTTTTATAAATGCTGATAGAGAAGCAAGGGGACTATAGTTTTTTTCAGAGATTACTTGGTCTAACATCAGTTTGTCAGTAGATAGTGACAGAGTGAAGAAATATGTTAAAAATATATTGTTTGAAAAGTTACAGACTACATTACAATCTTACATACCCCAGCATTAAGAATAAATAATTTATTCTCGGCAGGAACATCATCTTTACTGAGGCAACTTATCCCATAAGTGAAATTGGTAGAGATTTTCATCTAGTAAGATCGTCTTCAATTTTCTTTAAAAGTGGAATATGATTTAATTTTATTAAGTCTTCTAATCTATTAGAAATCTTAATACCCAAGTATGTAATGTTACATGATTGTAGTTTTTCATTTAAATAAGTAATAAACACACAGTTTATTGGAAGAGCTGTAGATTTTGACCAATTTATAGAATAATCAGAAACTTATGAGAATGAGTTTATTAATTTGATAACATTAGATATAGAGCTTTTTGAGTTTTGAAGAAAAAGTAAAACATCATCAGCATATAGACTAATTTTATGTTCTATATTTTTTCACTGTATGCCTTTAATGTCAGCACTTTGCCTTATTGCTGCTGCTAAAGGTTCAATAAACATAGCAAATAATGCTGGTGAAAGTGGACATCCCTGTCTTGTGCCCCTCTCTAAACAAAAGCTTGAAGATATTTGATTATTTGTCCTGACACATGCTTTTGGTGAGTTATATAATATTTTCAACCAATTAATAAAATAGTTTCCAAATCCAAATTTAATCAAGGTAGCATATAAAAAATTCCAATTTACTCTATCGAATGCTTTTTCTGCGTCTAAAGATAAAATAGCTGTTTCAATATTTTTACTATATGAATACTCTATTAAATTATATAATCTGCGAGTGTTTGTAGTCGAGTGTCTTCCTTTTATAAATCCAGTTTGATCTGGATGAATAATGAAAGGAGTTATCCTCTCTAATCTTTTAGAGAGGGCTTTACAAATTATTTTAACATTGACATTAATAAGAGAGATGGGACGATAACTTGTAGGCAATACTGGGTCCTTGCCTGATTTTAAAAGGAGACTAATGTTGGCTGAGTTCATATGTGTTGGAAGCCTGCCATTTTCTTCTGATTCTAATAGCATTCTGTAAAATATTGGTTCCAATATATTCCAAAATTCTTTATAAAATTCTGCTGGATAGCCATCTGGACCAGGAGATTTTTTATTTGGCTTTTTTTATTGCTTCATGGAGTTCTGCTGATGTTAATGGTGAGTCTAGGTCTGATGAATGACTACTGTTTAATTTTGGAAGTGTTACTCTATCCAAGAATTGATTGATATCCTCATCTGTTGGATTTATTTGTGGAGTATATAGAGTTTTATAAAAATCTCTAAAAACACTGTTTACTTTTCCCTCATCATAAGTTATATTTCCATTTGTGTCTTTAATACCGTATATAGATGTTTTTTCTTTGTTTAATTTGAGTTGGTTTGCTAAAAAGCTCCCTGATTTATTACTGTGTTCAAAATGTTCTAATCGAAGCCTTTCTACCAAGAATTTGTTCTTTTTATCAATAAAGTCATTTAATTATATCTTTGTCTTGCATAGTTTTTTTGTGTATCTTCTCCTTGTATACCTTCTAGTAATTTTATGGATTTCTCTAATTCCTCAATATGTTTATTTTTTTTATTTATTTTTATTTGTTGAATAGGATATTGCAGGTCGCTTTTGTAAATGAGCCCTCGAGGCTCAATGAGATTTACCTGACTAAATAAAGGTTGAATGAATGATATTATTTTTCCTTTCAGAACTGTCTTCCCAGCCTCCCAGAGTGTACATGCTGATGTTCCTGGCAAGTCATTAAACTCCAAATACAGCATCCATTCATTTTAAAAAATATTGTATAAATTCTTCGTCTTTTAGCAATGAGGCATTTAATCTCCAGTTTATATTTTTGGGTTTTCTTTATTATTAGCTAAATTTAATGTAACTGGTGCATGATTGCTGACAACAATAGGGTGTATCTTAGTGTCTGAAATGTTAGTCAGCAATGACTTGCTTACTATGAAATAATCTAGACGAGAATAAGTTTTATGCACATATGAAAAGAAAGAATATTCTCTGCTATCAGGGTGAAGAGAATGCCATGCATCGCAGAGTCCATAATCACTCATGTACTGTTTTACTATATGTATAGATTGCCAGCCTCGTTGAGCTCCTACTGTATTTAGCCTGTCCATTTTATCATCTAAACCTAAGTTAAGGTCACCTCCCATTACCATTGCATAGTCCATATGATTTGATAGAATAGAAAAGAGATCATGAAAAAAAATGCCGTTGTCCATATTTGGCCCATATACACTACAATACAATATTTTTGACTGAGTATGGATAATTTTAATATTATATATCTACCGTAAGGATCTATAATTGTGTCTAATATTGTGAAGTTATTATTTTTATGTATTAGTATTGCTACCCCCCTCTGTCTCAAATTATAGC